>QGOG01001868.1:0-12391 GCA_003313185.1 Collybia sp. MG36
AACTAGGAGGCCTCATGCTGTCATGTGCTAGTCCATGAATGAATATAACACCCACAGAAGAGATTCGCCTTCGTTATCCGGACCTTCGCCTTGGGCTTACCCCCTCGGGTCAATCCCTCGGTCCGTACGCCCCTGCCAACTAGACTCCAGAAACCTCCCCAGACAAGACCGGGTGCTTGCGAGGGATTTGCCGTTTGCTTCGTTGGACGCGAATGGAGTTATGATAGTTCGAGATCATGAAAAGCCTCGCTCCCGGGAAATGTTCCTGTTCTAATAACAGGATGAACTTCGCCGCCACCATCTTTCTGCCTGTCAGCGGGTGCATGTGAAGTCGTGGTATTCCTGCGGCAACACAGCACCAACATGTCGGGTAACGATAACGGCGGACTCACCTAGCCCCCCAGCTCGCCCATTTTTTAGCCCTCCAACAGCACGGTGAATGGGATCCCCTCGCCTCGGAAACACGAGTGAATTGTATAATTGACGCCCTGAGCCCCGACTAATCCTCTCAAGCAAGTGGCTGAATTAACCAACTTGAAACTCAACTACAATCTCAACCTGAATCCACAGCGGTGATTGGTCCTCGAAATTTCCGCCAGCTCCGCGTAGCCTTGCCACCGCTCAAGTTTATACAAAAGAACAAAGTCTTCCGTTGTGACAAAAGGTGTTGAATATCCCCACGATTTTATTTCATAGAATTTTTGGGCCGGGTTGATACGCCCCAGCTCTGGATTCGCCGGGACTGGTAAACGTATTCCTCAGGATCTCCGCTTCATGACAATGAATCTCAGGGTCTAGGACTTCCTGACGGGGTTTCTATCTTAGAACTGTCCAAGATCCCTCCATCATGATGCATGATTTTATCAAAAAAATATATCTGGTTGCAGCCACCTAGCAATCAAGCCAATATCCCACACTTAGGTTAAATTCCGCTACAATCTCGCCCAAGCATGTTCGCAGACACGATTGCGGCGACCGATCATCTCGTGTCATAATTATTAGAACGGCGACCTTCATTATTTGTCTCCCTGTTGGCCCACAAACCAGGCGCACCCCTCCGGTCAACGTGGGCACGGTCCATTAGGCAGGCTCCACCTGGGGGAGGGATCAGTCTTTGTGGAATGGGATAAAGGAGAAGCTTACATAGTTGCTCGGGAATATCCCTTTCCGACCTTTGGAGTTTACACCTATTTTGGAATTGGTATATCATATCACTGCTGACGAACAGCACATTAAATCGCTTACCTTCCCACCAACCCTCACCATAGTTCTGGCCACCCGTTGGCCCGTCAGTCAGTTCCACCATTTCGCCTTCGACAAGGTCAACTTCGTCGGCACCACGAGCCTTGTAATCGTAGAGGGCCCGTACTAGGTTGTCGAGGGTGAGCCACCGTTGCTGTCATGAGTGCGGAAGCTTACCGTAGTTTCTAGGCCCTTGATGAGCGACTGGCGATGCTATTTGGGGTGCAGACGATTCCTCCTCGACGTACGAGGCGGGGACGAGCCCAGAGTGGCCCATCTTGTTGGAGACTTTGACCCACCCTGACCCGTCATCTGCCTCCAATATCTGAACCTTCTCACCATCTGGTAGCCTCGGTAAGCGGCGGTTTAAAAGCCTGGTCATCACAGAAAAATACCATTGATGCTCAATTCAAATTCTGAGGTGGCCGTGTAGTCGAACAGCGCTCGAGCCTCTTGATATGTTTCCTCGAATGAATCTTCGGATGGGGCGCTATGCACAAACGACGACGGCGTGGGCGTCTGGTGGACTGGTGCCTCTACTGTGGTGGATCAGATAGACAGCACACGGCTCGCTGGGCGGAAATCACCTCTTGTGCTGATGCGAGAGGCCGTGGACTTTGATTTGGAAAGTGCGGAGGGTTGGCGTCCACCGCCTGGGTGCTGGCAGTCTGCTGGTACCTACTTATACCGCTAAAACCGGATCGCCCCGTACCCTGAAACGAATTTACCTTCAGTTCGCACTTGGAGTGCACCGATAACCCGCAGAGCTTGCAAGTTTTCCCCTGCTTACTCAACCCCCAAATCGATGACTACTTTGACAGTTAGTTATTCATATCTCTCGCCTAGCACGGATATGGACTGAATTACTTTGCAGTACCCACACTGCGTGGGAATGGAGAAAGACGAACTCTTGAAGGAGTGAGGGTGTTGCCCCCCGTGATCGTCTAGCACGAGTGTCAAAGCCTGCCCTTGAAGCAAATCGGGGGGATCCTCACCTCCAATGGCCGCCAGTATGGTTTCGACCTCCGTCTTCAGTATCCGCTCCGAGGTTGCAAAAAATACCAATTGATGTTTGGCCTCGAGATAATTCTAGGTCGCCGTAACATGGGGTGGCATTGACATGTGCTGGGAATAGCCATACGGAAACTTACGTCAGATACCTCATCTATGTTCCCAAGTGAGTGATCTGCTGTGTATGCGTTGACAAGTTTGGCCAGCTGGTCCAATTCTCGTTCTAGGTGCTCGTTAGCTGTTGCCAGGGGTCTTTCGGTCCTTTGCGCACGCTTTGTTGACATCAAGGGACCTAGCTCTTGTAGCTTTGACCGACATTTATTGAGCTTGTTCTGCAAAAAGACCTTTGGCGCCGGTTCAATGCTCATCTCAGCCTGTCAAAGCAACCGTCCCTCCGTCAGTCGCAGGGTGCAGAGTCGCCAGGAAATTTCATACGGTGTCGTAATGATTCACGCAGGGTTCGAATACCCAGTCATTGGGCGCAGTGAATTGCCGGATATTATATTCGATGAAGAGGGATTGGTCCCTCGCTGGGTTGACTTGCCCCAACATATTTTCAACACTAGAGATGCGTGCTTTCAGGATGTCGAGATGGTTAACCTGTAGAGCTTGCGAGTGTAGCAAGACCTTTGTAAAGCGCTCAGTAAGTCGGCTCTGGAGCGCCTCTAAAATAGGGCGCTTGTTAGTAATACACGAATAAAAATCTGGTAGCCCATACGAAATTGCTGGGCAATCTCGTCAATTATTTTCGTTTTTGTTCGCGGCGGCCGCTCACATTTTCCAGCGCGGGCAAATCCTCATTATAGAATTTGGCTTTGGTTCCATTTGCAATGGCCGTGGATATCAAGTATGTACTGGTGCATTAAATTGAGCTGTCCCCACATTTTTGTGGAATCGCACAACCCACTTTTTGTTGTTCAACATATCGCTGCGTTGCTGCTCAGCTTGCTTAGCGACCCGATCGGCATGTTTATCATCTTGCGCGCGACCCTGTAAGCAGGGGTCAAAGTGGGTTCATGACGTCGGGGGCAATACGTTCCTGTTTCTGACGATGCGCTTCTACTTCCCCACATTCCTCATCGTACTAATATATCGCGGGGAAGTCTAAATGAGGTGTTTGTGGGGACGCGTGTAAACGTACCTTCTGTTTGTTCTGCTGGGCATTAGACGACGAGGTCAAATGGATGGTTTGTGTTAGAAGCCTACCTTGAGGCGCTCGTTATAAACACGATCCCGCTCAGCCAAGAGCTTCTGGAAGAATTGCAACTCCTAGAAGCGAGATGCGCGACAACTCAGATTTCTAGATGGTGCATGCCGGCGCGACGTGAGGGAATCACACCTTCTTCTTGGCTTCGTCGTTCTTTCGCTCGATGGCCTTGAGGACGTCAATAACCTGCGAAGTGAGAGCATCTGCGATATTCATGTGATCCTGAGCGGTGTTGGTCAAGGACTCTATGATTTTATTGTACGCAGAGTTCAGGGTGCTATTAGACTGGTCAACGAAAAGAATGCTGATCCAGTCTGTGAACTCGACTTTTTCTTGAACGTGTTGGCATCACAAGATTTGGTAGGATCATCCCCTACAGCAATGGCCGCCTCCGTTCGGCTCATCTTATCGGCAGCCTTCCTGGTCAAGATCTGTAGCTTCGCCGCGTACTCCCTTTCCAAAGCGACGCGATCCTTGTGCAACTCACGAACCTGAGTATCATTCGCTACTCAGTAAGCTTCTTGAATGGAGGTACGCGATTACGTACATCACTTATGACTTGAAGATGGGTGTCGAAAAGCGCACCGATCCTTTCCACTTGATCCTAGCGGAATGATCAGTTTGACATGGTGCACTTTTCTACTGGCGAGTGGCACTTTACGGGCATTCTTTCGCCATAAGTCTCCGACCGAGTTTGGCTCTGCATCTTTGGCTGAGACTTGGATTCCGCTGCTACTGCCAGTGGTTTCCCGATTCCCGGCCAATTTCACGACAATCGGAGCTAACGGAGATGTTCCTTTGTAGCTAATTCTGGGGGAGAGTAGCAGAGTTTCAATTTCCAGAAATAATTGCGCGAATCGAGCGCAAATTGCGGTGTGGCGTTGGGCGTATTTGTTGTCGTCGTTGGCCTGGGAGCACATCTCGGCCGTCCATTTCAGGGGCATTTTCGGCCATCCGCGACGTCACAATGTAAACCAATAATACAACTACCACAATCAATATAAATGGTTTGTGTATTCTCAATTGACTTGAGCTAGACGCTGTACGTACACGACCATCATTCAAGTTGCACTCACAAACAGAAAACAGGAGAAAACCAGACAGCGGTAGGACCGGTGACCATCAATCAATCACGGTGGAATTGGTTCATAACTCCGAGGTGATAAGGTCAGGTCCAGAGTGGACAGGCGCCCTGGCAATATCAAACTGGGCGATGGGCATGCAAGACGTCGTGCATCAGTGACGACATGTATGATATAAATTGTGTCCCACAAAACATTCGGTGTCAACGGAACATGATGAGCGGGTGTCGTAACCAAACAACGGACATAATCGTTCGTGAGACATCTCTCCCATCTTGGATGATGAAATGCGCCCACAGCAGGCGTGATATGCCCCAAAGGCACGAGGCACCGTAGGTTACTAGAGGTGTCCCGCGTTGCTCACTTTCTCCTCGCTGGAAGAACTGAACGCCGTGGACCTGGGCTGTCGAGAAAGAGGTCGATGATAGGAGTAGGGAAGCAGGGGAACCGTTCCCTGAAAGCACAACCAGGACCTTCGCAGTATAGAACACGTTGGGCCATGGCTTTCACATCCCATCTGCCGTGGACAACAGGAGCACCCTCCCACCAGTACTGAGATACGTACAAGCCTACGTACAAGCTAACATCATTAACATGGTCAGCGCGTGGTCGTGTGCCAACTTCATTAATATATTGCCCGCGATCCGCGTGGAAAGCGCAAGATACGAGGGCTTGGGTGAAGTTATATTTGCGCTCTTCCCCCCCAAAGTTTGCCCAGTCGGAATCTGTCAGAAAGGGGCTTGCGGCTGTATTATCTGGGTAAGAAAACACCCTAAACCGAGCATGTGGCACGGATCCGTGTGCGCTGTGGCCTGAAAATCTTTGACGGTGGTTTTTGGAGTAAAACAAACGCCGGGATGGCACATTCGGGGGACCATTCGGGATCAAAAACAAGCATGGTGGGGGCCATGCAGATGGCAATCACCGGAGAGAATTAGATAAGCGACGACATGCATCTATTCAGGGAATACCGGGTTCCCTTTCCGTGCCACTCTCCCACTTCCATCCATCTTTACGGGTGAGCAAGAGTTTGAACCAGACGTCTAAAATGGTTTCCAAATCGGCGTAACAACGTGTTACCATAAATCTAACTTTGGCCAGATCACCTTGTATTTTCATGATTCAATTCCGCGGTCCGAAGGTGGAGGGAACCACTAGCGCATGCTTTCTCTTCGCCGTCCGATGGGCTTATGAATCTGTGCCGAGTTCCACACTTGCGGCGGCGCGTACTTTTTTTTTCAGCCACCCTAATATATTATCTTATACTCACCCCGATATTTGGGGGTTGTGTATCCATCTTGAGTTTGTCACCCCCCATTTTGCGACCAGGCCCGTCTGTCGAAGATGTGTTTATTCTCCCAAGCATGTCCGGATGTCATGTGGCTATTGGGTTTTTTCCGTAACGCACCCCCCGTCTCGATTATAAAAGGCACCCGTGGTTGGACTGTAAAACACCTCGTCGAGCCCTCCCCCTCCCACTCAGTCGCCCATATATCACCGCACACCACCCCTCACGCCAGCCAATAAATCATGTCTCGCATCGGATTTGCGCTTTTCACGCTCCTCGCGTCTGTCCTGTTGGTTCTAGCGACTCCTGTGCCCGTCACCGATGGCCAGCTTGACAAACGTATTACGCACGAAGGCAGGGTACGTATCTTAAATTATCCCCATCCAACACTCTCTCATACTCCACTCAGGGTACCTGGTTTTATGTTGGTCGGTGTCTCCCAGCCTTTCCTCCACTTTGTACATCCTAACCATGTCCCTGTAGGCTTGGGAAACTGTGGTCAAGTCAATGTAGACAGCGATGCCATTGTCGCCATTAGCAAGTCGCTATATGACCAGAATGGCGGTGGCAACTGCGACCAGGTTGGTGCTTGTCCATACCGATCGAAATAGGCTTCTAATCCGCCCGTTGGCAGTGGATTGAAATTACCAATACAGAGAACGGCAAAGTTGCATACGGTAAGACACGGGACAGCTGCCCCGGCTGTGGCCCAAACGACCTTGGTGAGTTCCCTCCTCGCGCGTGGCCTCCGCACTGACCCTGAGCGGTAGACCTTTCTCCCTCCCTTTTCGAGGAATTGGGTACCCTTGAGGAAGGGGTACTCTCCATCTCATGGCACTTTATGAACAAAGCGTGGTCACCCTAAATCACTCCTCTTCCCCGTTCACGCCACCCCATATGCTCGTCTTCTCCTCCCCCCTCCCCCCACACTTCCGTTTCCTTCCTTTCCGCGACACCGTGACCCCCTTCCCGCCACCCTATAGATGCAATCTGACGGAAAGATAGAAGTTTCCTTGATCTGTGTATCAGTATCGCCCCCCCTGTTGTTTTATACTTACTTGCCACCTACCCATTCACGACGCAGGCTCAGGCAGCCTGCACCCAGTTTATGATTTTTCATGTGTTTTGATTCGTGGAGTTTTCCGCTTTAGGAACAGCGACAGAGGTTGCGTATTGGATAAATAGAAGAAACAGAATATATGTAGAATGTTCAATTTCCTACGTTTAAAATATTTGATTTCTTGTCACAAAGAACCCGGCCATCGATTTCGCTGTGCGGTTGCGCACAGGTGTCAATAGGTCACGGTGATGGGCGCCTCGCACATCAATGATAGCGGCATGGTTGGATTCCGATCGTACTTATAGTTACAAGTCAACGAACGTGTTCTCGCATCACACTTCCAGTTGGTACCTGGACCTTCATAGGCCCAAAGCCTCATGGAATTATCCAAAATAGGCCAAGCATTGAACGTTGGGTGTGCTGTTTGCATTCCTTGCTGATAGCATCACTTTGGTATAACAACGGATGAATGCAGTCAAATGTACTCGTGTTGATATTCATTGGAGGTGGTGATACATGTGCAATGCTGACTAGATCAAGCGCAGATTCAGCGGGAAGAGTGAGAATGCCAGGGCGGAGTAACGAAATGAAATGGTGTGTACATCAAAGTCAGTGTCATTAAGAGGGTTCGTGGTGAGTTCGTGGGAGCTTGCAGGAAAAAAATCGAGCGGGGTTGTATACAATGGGGAGAAGGAGTTTCATCATATTAGATGAGGTGGAGAACGATCAGGGAAGCGAGGCCGACAGAAATAGCCTGGAGTGGGCCTGAGAGTGACAGAGCACCACTGCTGGGCGGTGACCCTGAAGCTCCCGCTGCTGATGCTGAAAGCGGCGACGATGAGCGGGCTGGGGACGACTGGGGTGCGCCTGACTGAAATATGCCCGCTGAGCCAGATACGGTCGTGGGTGCGGTCGTCGATGGGGGGGTATCAGTGGGAGACCCAGTTATAACCGAACCGGTGATCGGGATAGGTGTCGTAATTAACGTTGACGTTGTTGGCGCTGGCTCCTGTCCGGTTCCCGATGCCGAGGCGCTAGGTGCAGGGGTGCCGGATGCGGGGGTGCTAGGTTCAGAGGTGCTGGATGGGGCAGCGGGTGCTTTGATGATGAACTTGGGACTCGCGTTACCCGAATCACCGAAGACTAAAAATGGCATGAGGTTAGTGATGTGGCTGGTAATCATGAGGGCGGTACGAACCAACGACAATGTAATCATCACGAGGGGGGACGGACGGGACTGTAATATCGACCTTGCCATCTCGGAGCTTGAACCCCTTCGCTAATGGGTTAGCTGCGAAGCCAAGCATCAGCATATGTTCAACGCGTTGTCACTAGAAGCGTTCTTATTATAGAACCACTTCAAGTGAAAAACAATTGACTACAACCCTGGAACTTACCGATCATAAGGTTCAGGCTGTTGTTAGCGTCAAAACCGAGTACGACCATGCCGTTGGGACTTGTTAGTTGCGAGTCCGGTGGGATGTTGGTAATATCCCTATACCAACACAGATTTAGAGAGAGAAAGGAGAAAAAGTTTCAGTTGGACATGAACATACCACGTAACCGTCTCTGTTTGCCCAGCAACCCATACAGTTTGCCCATTAGGACTTGTGATGGGTGGGTTGAAGACATCTCGTTCGTCGAGGGGGAGCGCCCGAACCAAGGTAACGAAAAAGGAGAAACATAAAATCGTGAAGGCAAACATGGTTGAAAAAGCTGTCCGGTTGGGTGGAGACGTGGACTCTTGATGGGAGATTCGAGACTTCCAAGGTCGTCAAGCGGAAAAAGTTAGTTTTGTTGGTTTAAGTACTTTGGCTTGTTCAATTCTCCACGTGACACCCATGTCAGGCGCACCCTGTCAAATGTCAGGAATCGTGCAATGATACTGATAACACCCACACTGCACGCAGTTCGACGATAAGGACGCCTATAGATGTGTGAGTGGTCGAAACATGTTCAGGGAACACAATCGAGACATTAATTTCGCATTAGGGTCGCTAGTAATACAAGTAGGAACATTCGGGCATAGAGAGGGGGTAAGTCCATAAGATGTCATCGTGCATCGCGTGCATTTTTCCTCGGTCCGTGGGTTGATCATTTGTATAGGTTCGCGAGGCCAAAGAGGAGTTAGTGTTCCAATCATTGCACAATGGAAAATTGCTGGCCGCTATTGCCGGAGTCTCCGAACACTGGGCGAATTGAGATCATTGTCGTAACAAGACTACATCCGGGACGACTCACCGACGACCTCGTAATAGCCTGGTTTAACGTCAGGGACCTCGATCACTTGGCTCCCGGAAAGAATGTCCATGTCGTCGGCCAATGGGTGAGCTTTCATAGGAAGGGTGTGTCAGTTCGCTGCAAAATACGGTCTCTGTCAGGTGCTACGTACTGAGGTTGAGGCGGCTATCATGAAGCAAAAATATTTTTCCACGGGGATTGGTGATCTCTTTTGGTGGTTCGGTAACATTCCTTGATTCAACACAGTTGATATTTTACGCCCAGCCAGTCTCCTTGGACATACCAGGTGACAGTTTGTTTGGAACCGATTTTCCAAATGGTTCCCTCGCACGGGGTAAGTACGGGGGGGACGAAGACGTCGCGTGGAGCTATCGGCGCCGCTGAAACAACGACGAGGACAGCGATGATCGAGAGGATGAAGTCGATGAATGAGCATTTCATGGCGGATATCGTGGATGTGAGGGTGAAAGGTGAGTAAACGACGAGAGAACCCGTTGAATGAAGATTTGACGGCTACCTCATCCTTGCTTTTATAGCACCCCAGGACGTTGCGCCAAGTCTTCGGCCGGGATATCTCGCTCCGCTAATGAGCTGGCTTCAAAGCCAGTTGTGAGAAGCGCCGGCTGCTATTGCATGTTTGTATCGTCTTCCAAAACATTTTATCGTGACCATTGGCTTTCATGTTACTTTTCACCGCTTCTAGCTTCTTTTCTTGCCTTCGCTTCCCCGCTCCTGGCGAATCCTCACCTTATTAGCCACCCCACGCTACGATCACTATTGTGGCCACTGTTTCAGTCCCGCGTTCCGCTGTATTCGCCAACCTTGAAGTTTGTGTTTCTCATGATCCAGAACTTGCATTGCTTTCTTCAGTACTTGACCTGCATATTATGACTACCCAAACGCATATCTTGCTTGCAACAGCATGGCACATGTTTCTTTGATACTTACACTCCTTTTCCCGCAAAACAGGCTCTCAAGAGGTCGATTGTAGCCAAAAGATTTGCAATACACACATTTTCCAGGTCGGATTAGCTCCATCGACGCTTCTCCGCATGGTATCGATCGTCAAATGTTTAATTCGCCCATTCCTGGCTGATTTGTGGCAGACAATGGCGCTTCGTTACTCCAGCAGAGTGCAGGTTGTTTAGTTGGGGCTCCTAGCGGTCAACACGTTTTCTTATGTCCCGGGGTAGCATCTTTGTGTACTCTGTTGGGATTCCGGATCTTTTCTCCCCGACAGGTAGCATACTGTACACCAGTCTGGCCCCTTACCTGCTGACTGGGGCGATGGACGGAACTTTCGTCACCTTCCCCCCTTGCGGGGCGCGATTCTAACGCACCAAACGCTGTCACGGGGGCTTTCGCCCGCCGTGAGCGCGGGCAGCCTACCCATATCTCGAGTATCAAGAATCCCACATATAGGAACCCCCCGACCAGCCGGCCCTTCATCTCCGTCTAAACGTCTACCTAACGGAGCATGAAGTCCTATCGCTCGTGGTGGGATCATCTCGAAGCTTAGTGTGGCGTCATTGTCGACAGCATGTGTCAATACTGCGTCGATGGTAGTGACACGGCCTTATCTGTACCTTGCCCGAAGCCGTGCAGTCATTTGGTCGTGTAACTTTCTGCTTTATCACACTTGACACACTTGGGGTGGTGAGCTGCATGGTGCTGTGAACACCCCACCTCATCATGACGTCGTAATGACTAACATGCTCGTGTCTCAACATCTTTGTTCCTATTCTCTCCCCGAAGCATCCAGCGCTTCGGGCGAATGGAATGACTTGTGGTGGCCCGTTTCATGCACGACTAACTGTCTTGGGGGCATGGATAAACACGGAGGCCTGAACGTTTGAACATCAAATTTCGGTCTTTGTGGTTAACCTTGATAAGCCTGTATGTGCTTATGGAACTGTGAATGGTCCAACCGCCACCAGACGTAAACTGATACCAATAAAGCACGCAACACGTACACAATACCGTTGAGAGACCCTGATCCAACGCCGTCACGCGTCACGCATGTCCGATTCCGTGCTCTCCCTCAGTCCCAACATTTGCCACCAGTGCTCTTCCTCTAAATCCACTCTTTATACCCCTCCCTCATACAATCCCTGGAGTAACCATCGGGCGTAGCCTTGATCCAGAAATTGAAATGAGCCTCCCGACACCACCGAGCACATCTCATCGTGCAGATAAAGAGAACTACTGTCCAACACCAGGTTGTCGGGTCGTCTGGTCGCATCAGAATCAATACCACAATCTCTCGACTCCCCCTAAATTAATTATCACGGCCAGCGCATCAAAGGAGCTTCCGGCCAGGTCTATTCTCAAGCGGAATGTTCATACCTTCTTGAGCGTCCCAGAGGACAAGCAGCGCGAGATTACTCCCGAACCATCAGATCCCCTGGCAAATTTGGAGTACCTTGAATACCCTGTCTCAAAGATTATTTCCACTGACGCGTCATTGCGGGATCTCATCGAGGGTTACTCGATACTGGCTGCACGGCTCAGAGCCTGCGTGACTGGGCAAACGGGCGCGGACGCGTCATGGCCACTTTTTCAACCCTTGCGGCAGCACAAGAAAATTTTTGTCGAGGCTGTCGTCCGGGACTTGGGGCGGGCCTTGGTGGACCCTGGTGATGTGGAACAAAAGCCCGAGGTTGAAGTTCCGCCGGAGCGCGTAATGCTTCCGTCTCCAAAAAGTAGCCCGCGAAAAAAGAAGGGAATGACCGCAGAGCAGGTGAAGTACGCGAGGGATCTTTGCACGACATCCCATGCTGTCATCAAACTACTTGCACTCATCTTTACCCTCCCCGCCATCTACAATGTATTCCAGGGTCTGTCCATTACCTCCGCTTGAGAGCGTTTGTTTACTCATACCTGACTAGATGACCAGTTACGGATTATGCTTACCGAGGTGTTAGCCATACCTCTTGCCGATGATATTCCAACGCCAAATGCAAGGAAAACGTGTGCTTTGTCAATATGGCTTCTACAGGCTCAGCGTTTACCTTCGGAAGTTCTTACACCGGCTAGGGACCGCATCGCTTATGCCCTTCGTCGTGGAATCGATGGCGAACTCGGCAAAGAAGGCAAGAAAGGGTCAGCTAGTGATGGTCTCAAAGTGAGTTTCTCGGCGGGAATTTGACGGGGCGCATATCAATCTTTTCAATAGGCCATACACGAGCTTAGCATATACCAGCCATCAACGTTCATCCCGCCGTTTGTTGAGCTCTTACCCTCTATTCTCTCCAACCTTC
>QGOG01001879.1:0-10375 GCA_003313185.1 Collybia sp. MG36
CATTTTAATGGGTACAGATGGAAATTCCAGGGGGAATTATAAACAGGCTACAGGGATTGTTGACCAGTTACAGCAAGCTGCCATCGATGCCAGCATCAATCTCAATCCCCCAATAGCTTTGACATCCTCATCCATCTTCCCCAAAAACTATCTTCACCCTTGACCGAACTATCTGCCGATTCCGCTTCAGAACCACAGTCTCCATTTCTAAATTCCAGCACTCATATCCCATCCAAGAAAGACGAACCTTCCAGTCCAACACCCGTGCCATCGAAACCATCCGTTCCACCAACCATGGCATCTGATTCACCTATTTCCCCTAATACGCCCCCCGCCCCTTCCTCTCCCATTCGAGAAATGCCGCCGAAAGGTGGCCAAGGCGCACCAAAGTTCGACACGAAGCAAGTGCGCACCATTCACGAATACTTCAGAGATCTCGAGCGTCTCTTTGGCCTTGTCAGCCTCACCAGCAATCAGGAGAAGCCAGGCAATCATGTCGTAACGATGCATCACCTTGCTATGGTAGCAATTCAGCTCTGATGCATCGTTCATTCTCGCGGCAATTGGGGCTGATGTATCACGAATTTTAGGAATGCTTTACCACGCTACCCCCTTCTTTGGGCACGGGCCACATTTGCCCAATTGGCTTGGAATCGGGTGAGTAAATCTTCCCATCAAAATGGTTGATTCTGGCTTCTGGGCACTTGGTATATTTCAGGCACTGCTCGGATATCCCGCCCCCTTGCACCCGGGCCCAGCCTGGACCGCCGCATTCATTGCTCCCAAGAAAAATGTGTGCCAGCCATCCCATTTGTGACAGAACAACGTTGAAAATCTCGGAGCTGCAGATGAGGTACTACTAGTAGTGGATTGGTAATTTTCACTGAATACCCAGCCCCATATGTTTTAAAATATATATATATATATTCATGACAATTGTAATTGGTACGCTAGTAGCTGATATCCCCCATGGACCAAAGGGCTAGTATGATGCGACCGTCAGTGAGCCTCGGTCAGCCCTGAGCAGGCGGTGTCATGTTACACATTGGTTGGTGCGTGCACGCACTCGTGGCCCGGGGGGTGCACCATGATGAATTTTTCCCGGGAAACTTCAACCTAAAAAAAGATCTATTGTATCACAAGTGTGGGCTGTAGATTTTATGCTGCAGTATATAACGGTTGGGCCTGGTACATAGTACATACACATTTTACTGTAGTTCTAGCCTTTGTTGTTGTATTTACCAGTGCAATCCAATGTTGATCAGCCTGAGTGGCCAGTCTGACTTTTACCCATTTTGCGTCTCATGGGTTTCACTTGCACTGATTGTTGGACTTTGTCCATGTATATCAGAACGTTCTGCTTCTCTCGCACGTGACTCTTTGATACTATCGCACTGTTTTTTTCGTCTTATCTCCTCAGTCATCCATATCATTCCCTGACTGAGGAGTATGTATCTCTTTTCCCTACTCATGTATATCACATACTTATTGTGTTCTAGTTGCGTCATCGCGTCTAGGTAATAATACAGTCATCCATATCATTCCCTGACTGAGGAACGCCTCATCGCGTCTAGATTTGCTCCTGGGCTTACAGGTTATGGGCCACCTTTTTTACCAGGCTATTTAGATCGCGTTTGGGTTTTTTTTTTGGGCAGCTTAACAACTCGACTCGTTGTTTTTACTCGTATTCTTTGCGGACACCGCGCTCCATTCTTTTTTTTTCCTGCACATACGCGGAGTACCGTCGACCTTCACCTCGCCAGCCTCTTTGCCATGTCCTCGCCAGCAGATTATGGGTATCCCCCAAACACTCCTCCCAGTGGTGGGTTCCTCATTAAAGTGATAGGGATTCCTCTAGGTATTGATGTGACCGTTCCTTAGTACTATATATCATTTTTTTAATCACTATTTCACCCGCAATGAACCGGAAGATGTTGAACCGCCGAGTTGGGCACGTGTCACGTGACATTGAGCATTTCCGTGTGTCATTTCCTTTTCACGTCGTCGTTACCATCCTTGCTGTAGTTGTATGGCCATCACTCCTTCTAGGGAGTGGGTTATAAATGTCATATTTCTAGAAAAAATGCATCCATTATTCAATACAGTGGGGAGCATTTTCTGCAGTGGCATCAAAACAGAATTTAAACATAGGTTCAATGTTTTTCACAGAAGAGCAGCGACGCGCCGGGTCCCAGGACATATTGACAATATTTTTACCCCGGGAAGAGGCGTGCCCAATATCGTAAGCCAGCGGCACATTTTGCGCTGGCGGGGGTGCGAAAAGGGTGCACGGGGCGGTGGGAAAAGCGGGAGGATTTTTTGATGGCTGGGGGGCCCGGCGCCGGGAGCAGCCTGCCACAGAAACGTGCTGCGCGGGCCTGCGGGATGCACGGGGTAGGACAGGTACCAGGTTGTGCTAGCTGCCAAGTGAGTGATGTATCAGAAGGGATTGTCATCAAAGTCAACGATGCATCGGAGCTAAATTGCCGCTGGAGTGAAATGATACATCACTATGCCAGCATCTGGTGGAGAAGCGCGACTGGGCTACCACCTACGTTGACTACGAGACAAGTCAAGCGTGGGAAGGGTTTGCCAACGGTACTAGGACCTACGACGATTTCAAGAAGATCCTCGCCCAGTATCCTGGAGGCGATAACACTCCACGATTTACGAAGGGCGATCTGAGCGCGCTACTTGATCAGACCTCACGCCTTGGCATCGATACCCTCGACGACTTCCTTGAATACTCGCGAAAGTTCGAAACCATCATTAACTACCTTATCCCCCTCAAAAAGATACATGAACTCGATCTCGGCGCCAAATTCATGAAAGGACTTCCGCCGTCGCTTGCTAAAAAAGTCGAACAACAGCTCCGCATAACGTTCCCAGAGCGAGAAGAAGAAGGCTTGGGGTCTCTTGAAGAAGTCCATAAGGCGACGCATCTCATTCTCCGACGAGCCTTGGGGAAACCCTCTGTCACGACACGAACAACAGCTCCACCGGATATGGCCGCAATCCTCGCCAGTCTCCAGCAGAGTCAGCAGACCTTCCAGCAGAATCTCCAGCAGACGTTTGTTCAGGCCATCACATCGCAGAATCAATCAGTTCCCCCAGCCGCCACCTACTTCACCACTTGCACCGCTTGTAACTTCTGTGGTGGCGAAGGTCACTTCGTCGCACATTGCGCTGTCGCTGAGCAATACGTCCGAGATGGAAAAGCTCGACGCAATAACGATAATCGCATGGTCCTGTCTAGCGGCTCTCAGATCCCGCGCGGAGCCCCTGGCCATACCTTGAAGGAACGCATCGACGAATGGCACCGACACAATCCCGGACAAGTGGCAACAGGGCATCTCTCAGCTAACGCCAATCGCACTGCCGATCAGATGATATATTCCATTGCCTCCATCCCCACGTCAGGACCCGCCGCCAGCACTTATAATCTACAACGGGATATCAATGTCGTTCAGCGCCCACGTCAGTTCATGGACCACGTTGAGATACTTAGGCGACCAACCCGCTTCCTGTCGAAGCACCAGTCTCACCAGTCATATCCGTCGTCGAACCGGTAATCGAACCAGTTGAACCTACACCAGAAATCGTCGAACTGCCTACCGACGATTCAGATGCGCCCTTACATCCCTTCGCCCACGTCGAAGAAGCGTCCTATGTATCACCCCATCTTCGCGACAGCGGAAACGTTCCCCCCAAAATTGCTAAGAACGCAGGCCCAGCATATAAAACAACATTCCCAGCTCAGGACGCTAACGCGACGAAGGAAGCTATCAATCGTGTTCTCGACGCCGAAATCACCATGACCCACCGAGAACTCATGTCTGTAGTGCCAGGCGTTCGCACCGGAGTCAAGGACAGTATTACCCCCCATCGTGTTATCACCGACGAAGCCACACCTCCCTCTGAAGTTAGCACCCTCTTTACCGCCGGCCTCTGTAACTGTGCGGCAAAATATGCGACGTCGCCATCTGACGGTATCACTGTTCCGGACGCCTACGACACATTTATCAAGACCAACGGCGCTCCGCGAATTCTCAAAGTTGCGATGGAATCTCATCCCTTGCGCTGTCTCAACGTCTTCGTCAATAACCAGCGATCGATTGAAGCTATCGTTGATCCTGGGTGCCAAATCATCGCGATGTCGGAAATTATCTGCAATAGCCTCGGACTCAACTACGATCCCTCAGTCAGTATCAGTATGCAGTCAGCCAATGGGACTATCGACCGTTCCTTGGGATTAGCGCGCAACGTCTCCATGCGCATCGGGGACATCACTATTCACGTTCAGGTCCACATTATCCGCAACCCGGCATATGTCATTCTCCTAGGTCGCCCATTCGACGTACGCACCGGCAGCATTGTAATCAACCACGAAAACGGAGACCAAACGCTTACGCTCAAAGACCCCAACACTGGCCGCCTCACAACTGTCGCGACTTTTCCTCGCGGGAAATCCCCAGACCCCGTCGACAACTATCACGAGCAGGAGTTTCAGGGGTCGAGGGTCTAATTCCAGACCAAGAAGCAGTGGCACTGATCCTCGACGGAACACACGTTGTGCAATATACCATTTTGTCCCCCACTAATTCGTCTCCTGATTCCCAGTCCATTCGTATACCCTTGAACGCCGTGATCTCACCGATAAATATCATCCCGGTGATTTCCTTCTCCCCGCTGAACGTGCGCTGATGCATGATTTTATGTGCAAGCAGAACGAAGCTTTCGCATGGGACGACACAGAACGCGGTCGATTCCGCCCCGACTTCTTTCCCCCCGTATCTTTCCCTGTCACTACCCACACTCCCTGGATTCAGCGTAACATCCCTATTCCACCCGGCATCTATAACGAGGTCTGTGCACCTATCAAAAAGAAGATCGCTGCGGGCATCTACGAACCCTCGAACTCCTCATATCGCTCCCACTGGTTTACCGTCGTCAAGAAAGATGGCAAGTCTTTGCGAATTGTCCACAGTCTCGAGCCACTCAATCGCGCCACTATCCGACATTCCGGCGTCACTCCCATTCCCGAGCACTTAGCAGAACAATTTGGTGGACGTGCCTGCGGAGGCATGCTCGACCTTTACGTTGGATATGACAAACGCGACACTGCCGTCGCCTCCCGTGACTACACCACATTCCAAACGCCATTCGGAGCCATGCGCCTGACCAAAATTCCTATGGGATGGACAAATTCAGTACCCATCTTCCACGACGACGTGACATATATCCTACAGCCCGAGATTCCCCATATCATCGTTCCTTACATCGACGACGTCCCCGTTAAGGGCCCAAACACTACCTATCTCTTACCCGACGGCACCCCCGAGCTCATTCCCCAGAATCCCGGCATCCGTCGCTTTGTCTGGGAACACTTCGAAAACATGAACCGTGTCGTTCAGCGCATGAAATACCGTGGCGGCACGTTTTCAGGTCACAAACTCAGCCTCTGTTCAGAAGAAATCATGGTCGTTGGGCATCGGTGTACACCGCTCGGGCGACAGCCAGATCCCTCTCGCGTCTCTGTTATCACCAACTGGGGCCCATGCAAGGATCTATCAGAAGTCAGTGCATTCCTCGGCACCATCGGCGTCGTACGAATCTTCATCCATAACTTCGCCAAACGCGCCAACGCCTTGACGAAGCTCACGCGAAAGGACGAGAAGTTTGTCTTCGGACCAGAACAGATCGCCGCACAGGAAGACCTCAAGAAGGCCTTACTCGACTCCCCAGCACTCCGCGCCATTGACTACGATTCCCCTGCTCCCGTCACCCTCTCCGTCGACACTTCACAGATCGCTGTTGGATTCTATCTCTGCCAGGACGACGAAGACAATCCCCGCAAGCGTTATTTCGCCAGATTCTCGTTGATCACTCTCAACGACCGCAAACGACGATTCTCCCAGCCGAAACTGGAACTGTACGGACTATTTCGTGCACTCTTAGCGCTTAAGATATACCTCATCGGCGTTCGAAATCTCAATGTCGAGATCGACGCCCGCTACATCAAGGGCATGCTACGAAACCCAGACATTCTCCCCAGCGCAAGTATCAATCGCCGGATTATCGCCATCCTATCCTTCCACTTCGAGCTCATTCACGTTCCCGGCGCTAAACACGGTCCCGACGGACTCTCTCGACGACCACTACAGCCTGGCGACGAACCGCCACCCGACGATGATTCCGACGATTGGATCGACAAGTTACACAGTTTCGTCCACATTATCAATTCCTCACACCATAAACTATCCCTTATCGCCGCCGTCGTCGACCGGCAAGACTATCAACCAGTGACAGCCGCCTACGCGAGTGCAGGTGTCTCAAGTGGAGAGGAGACATCTGCACCACCGGATCCATATGACAGTTTCCCACACAGTAAAGCCGCCGATCACCGTCTCGAACTTGTCGCCAGATTCCTTGACGATCTCAAGCGACCACCCAATATGTCCGATCCCGAGTTTCAGTCCTTCGTTAGATACGCCACACACTTCTTCAATGACTCAAATCGTCTCTGGCGTCGACATCACGGCGGCGCCCACCAGCTTGTCATTCCACCCGACCGCCGCATCGCAGTTATGGAAGGTGCCCACGACGATATCGGTCACAAAGGTATCTATGCGACTCGAGCACTCATCATGCAGCGTTTCTGGTGGCCCCAGCTTAGTGCTGATGTCGCCTGGTTCTTCAAGTCCTGTCATCTCTGCCAAGAACGTCAATCCCGCCAAGTCTTGATCCCGCCGACCCGCTCCACTATTCTCCAAAGTCCACATCGACACCATGCACATGCCACCCTCCAACGGCTACAAGTATATCGTCCAAGGCCGTTGTGCTCTCTCCCATTACCCCGAGTTTCGAATGCTCCCCACAGAAAATAGTGAGGCCATCGGCAAATGGCTCTTCAAAGATATCCTATGCCGCTGGGGCGGCCTTCGAGAAATCGTCACCGACAACGGCGCGCCCTTCCTCAAAGCCTTAGCATATATCTCTCGCCGGTATCATGTCACCCACATTCGCATCAGCGGCTACAACTCTCGTGCAAACGGCATCGTCGAGCGCCCTCACTTCAACGTGCAACAATCGATCTACAAAGCCTCCGACGGCGACCAACGCAAGTGGTCCCAGCACGCTCACTTGGTCTTCTGGGCCGAGCGTATCACCATCCGACGACGAATGGGTTGTTCCCCGTTCTTTGCAGTCACCAGCACTCATCCACTTTTACCATTCGACATCTCAGAAGCTGCGTATCTCCAACCGCTGCCTGACTCAGTTCTTTCGTCGACAGATCTCGTCGCCCGTCGCGCCGTTGCACTCCAGAAGCGTGGCCCCGATCTGGAACGTCTCGCATCAAAGACATATGAGGCTCGTTTTCGTGCCGCCATTCGATTTGAAGGACAACATGCCCTCGTTATCAGGGATTACGACTTCCGGCGCGGCGGTCTCGTACTCATGTGCAACACCAAGATCGAGAAATCACTTAACCGTAAGCTCCGCCCCCGCTATACTGGCCCACTCATCGCCATTTCCCGCAATCGCGGAGGAGCATATCTCCTCGCCGAGCTTGACGGATCCACTCCCAACAGACCCGTCGCCGCCTTCCGCGTCATTCCATACTTCGCCCGCACCCATATAGACATCCCCGACAAACTCATCGACATCACCACTTCACGCCTCCGAGAGATGGAAGCCTCACGTAGCCTCGGAGATGACGACGACGATGGAGATTCCAGCGCCTGAGTTCCATTCTACATCTATCATCCAATATATACATGAAGACTTAATTTCTTCTCTCTCAGATTACAAGACGCGTCAACTCCTTACGAACGAGCGCGCAAGACCAAGAGGTTTTTATGGCTATGATGATATACTGAGCCTTTTCTCGTTTGAACACTTTCTTTAATACCCGCCCCGTCATCGTCTCACGTTCTTTTCTTTTCACCTTATCATTCCGTCTTATTTTCGCCGATCTTATTCCTCCTTCTCAACACAGACAGTCAATCGATATATTTTTTTCACCGAAGCGCTTCTACATGACAAGCCGAGCCCCCACGACTACCGATCTTCTTCGGCCTCTTCCTCATCCAACTCTCGTTGGCGCCGAAGCATGTTGTACTCCACCGCAGACATGGAGCGCAGCTGGGCACTGACATATCCTAAATCCCGTGCATTAATGTACCGGTCCATTTCAATCACAGCGCGAGGACGGCGCGTTCCCCGAGACGCAAGGGCCCCCGGACGGTTCGACGGTCCTGCAACCGCGTTTCCCGACGAACGAGCGACTACCACAGGTATGGCGTCCAAGTCCGCCCCCGCCACCGTGCTACCTTCGTCTGCGATGCTCGACGCCTCTGTAGCGCTCACAGGAGGATCCTCAGCACTCGCTTCCCGCCCACCCCGCCCCGCGTCTCCTTCGAACTTCGCGACAGTACCCACCGCCTTCTCAAAGTAGAAGTTACCCTCGTAGATCGATGACTCTGCGTCACTCACCGGCGTGGTGATGATGCGCGCGGACCCCTCCGATGGATGCCTCTTACGACGCTCGGCCGCCTTACGATGTGCAGCCATAGCCTTCGCAACCTTCTTCTTACTTGGCGTCTTTGCTATCCCGATTGCGTCGCTCTCAGGCGTTCCTACTTCGTCGGAGTCGGAGTCGCCGGTATCCGAAGAGTCGTAATCGTAGTCGGCATCTTCGTCGTCAGCTGCCGTCGCCGCCCCGAGTTCCCCCTTCCCGACTGGCGCCGTTTCCTTCCCCTTCCCCTTTTCTACGCCCTCTTCCGCCTTTGTATTCTCCGCCCCTCCGTCAGCAGCCTCCTTGCGCACCTTCTCAGCTCTCAAGGCCTCCATGTATTTGGTAGCCTCCACCTTACTGAGCTTCCACATCTGGCGGAGATTCTCACTGGCAAACCTGCAGACATGTCTACTGCCGATACACTTTTCGCAGCGGCCGCGGGCTTCCAGCCACTTGCAGGCACCTGGACGGCAAGCATCGCACTAGGTTCACGTTAGCGTATCGCAGCTGGTAGGGTCGCGACGATCTCACCTCCACGCCGAAGTTGGGGATCCACAGCGGTGGCTCCTCGGGTTTGGTCGACTTTCCCCTTTTTGCCCCCTTCCTCGAGTTCTTGCGCAGGACAGCTGTCAACTCGTCGTCACTTGGAATAGGCGACGACGCATGTTTGCGTTTCTTCCCTTTCTCCGGCACCGTCCCAACCCTCTCGCTGTTTTTCACCGTCCCCCCCGTCGCCGAGACATCTTTCTGCGGACCTACCGATTGACGAGATGCCGCCCTAGCAGTCGTCGGACGCGGCGTCCTCCGCGATAGCGCCGATAGCGACCCCGGTTCCGTTGGCATCGCTGCGGGCGCAGATGCAGTCGCTGGCCCCTGCAGGACCGACACCCAGTCCTCCCCGAAGACTTCCATCAGTGGCATACGCGCCTTTGACACCCATGCGCGGACATCATCGTCTCTCGGCGTCGCTCCTCGTGCACTGTCGTATTCAGTCTGTGACCTGCCATCAGTTCCTGCCATCTTCCTAGCGCGTCACGTACGAGGCATCGAAGCAGTCGGATCCCCCAAGCGCGCAATTCAGGCTCCTCGGCCCTCCCGCTAGGAATGAGGTTGTATTGCGTTCGTAAGGCTTCTTTGGCGATTTCTAGAGGATTCGACATGATGGATTGACTTATCGATGGATACACACTGGTCTTGCGAGCATTTTTTTCGCGGATGCCACGTGACACGTGACAGGCCGGCCTCGGTCACACTAGTCACCTTCCGGCGATTGCCTGAGGACAGTCAGCGCTTAGTGGAGAGGAGATGATGAGCATCATTAGCGGCCGACTACCGACACAGCACCATCGATGTTCGAACTCACCAATCAGCATCTGTCAAATGTCTGCGACAATTAACATTTCAGCTAAGTCTCACCTTCGCACTTAGGGAAAGACACGGGTTTTCAAAACCCGCCGGGTTTGAGCCACGGGTTGGGGC
This sequence comes from Collybia sp. MG36, assembly GCA_003313185.1. Taxonomy (NCBI): domain Eukaryota; kingdom Fungi; phylum Basidiomycota; class Agaricomycetes; order Agaricales; family Clitocybaceae; genus Collybia; species Collybia sp. MG36. The sequence goes on from QGOG01001879.1 coordinate 9,998, forward strand.
AGATGCGGGTGCGGGTTGGCATTCTCCAACCCGCAGGTCTATCGCACCCGCGGTCCGATGATCCCGGATGGGCAGGTTTTGATTTACAGCTTCCCCCCCTTCCCCCGGGGTCAATTACTCACCAAAATGGATGAACGCAGGGCTAGCTGCTGCGGTTCCTGAGTTATAAGGTGTGCAATCCAAGGGGGAGGAGGAGCACATGTTGCCCAGGGGCGAGTTCCCCACCAAAAGAGATGAACGCAGGGTCTATACAGTACTCCTAAATACCCTCAATAACATGCAAAAGAGACGACAGGGTTACCTGTCACGGTTCTTGAGTTATAGCCTGCGCACTCCAGGGGGAGGGGGAGCACAGGTGATTGTGGGGTGCGATCTGCA
>QGOG01001881.1:0-30001 GCA_003313185.1 Collybia sp. MG36
ATGAAGCGAAGTCGCGTCCAGGGGCGTGGTTTGACGGAGTCATTGGGCGGATTTCAGAGACAATTCCAGCTACAGATGTTAGGGGGACCTTCGAGAATCAACCTGCGCGTGATGGTTTATTTTTTTCGCGCGCGGGTGGATCAAGCGGTGTTGATGAGGAACTGCCGGTCTTGACCCCCGGACAATCTTTGGAGGTCTTGAGGGCTGAACGATCGCAGGAACACCGGGTGTTGTATATTCCCTCCTGCAACAAATTCCAACGGATAGGTTCGATTCACCATATCTTCCACGCACCCAGCATTGTGCATTCTGAATCGCATCTTCATACTGCGATGGACACTAGATCCAGCCCTGGGCGCGGTGTGGTGCATCCTGAAACGCACCCTCAAGCTACGATAGAATCGGATAGATACATCTAATTCTAGACTCCACGGTGCGGTAGACCGATCTCCTGTGGCTGTAGCTCGATACCGTCGAGAGCAACAGGGGAACGCCTTGCTTATCTGTTGGGTGTCTGAGTCCATCCCAATAGCCATTGTGGGCGGGTTGTCTGGTTTCCACCCCAGGGAGAGCACCACAGCACAGCGGGTGTGGGTAATGCTGTGGCTCATCGTTGGGGTATACATAGGAGCAGCAGCGGCTCAACATACAGCAACTGCAGCAATGCTACAGCGCAAGCTCCGGCCAGAAGGTAAGGAATCAGACTTCCGGGCTGGAGCCGGAGCCGCTATGGTGCTCCCGGCTCTCCTGTTTGGGGCTCCGGCTGTCGGTGGATTTATTGTTGTGGGGAAAATGCTAGTCGAGTACGGAAGCTGCATTAGACTTGGTTGAATTTGCGTGGAAACAGATCGGTAGATCGACAAGATATGCTAGATTCTACATCCACTCCCAGGGAGTCGTCGCGCAAATATCAATCCTAGCCAACGCTACATGTTCAAAGTTTTCACGGATCAATTAGTGAGACAGCACACTCGGGGTGCGGATGGTATTTACAGAATGAAGTGGACCAAATCTTCTAACAAGTCTGGGAGACGGGAGTAGTATACAGTGATATATCGTACTGGTAGTATTAGTTCTTACGTCAAGGCGCTATAATAAATAGAGATAATGATATGTTCTATGGGCGTCGCATCAATATATGATATAATTGAAGATATCGCTCCCAAGTCCCCCGAAGTCTTCACCCGTCGGAGCCGCGGCACCGAACTCCCACGGGCCCTGGGGCTCTAGACAGTCGGCCGGGAGTAGAGGATACTGCGGGCCATCGTCTTTTAGTTGGGCATCGAATGCCACTTGGTCGCCGAGGTGATCGACCCAAGTGTGTGTTGGATGCAGGAAATTGAAAGCAAGTGGCTCTTGCGTAAAAGTCGGGTACGTGCTCCCAAGAGCGAACTCCTGTGGACCGGGGAGGGCTTGCGGACATCCAGCGTTTGAGACCGCAAATGTTCCGGCAGCCGAGGTGCCAACAACCCCGAGCACCAAATCCTCGTGAGGTCGAGGAACGAAGTTGGCTGAAGGTGACCAGGGGGCGCGAGGTCGCTCGAAATATTGGCTATGCTGATCCACCCCAACCGAGCATTCGGCTGGTGCGTTGAGAAAATGGCTAAAGAATTGGGGGCCCCCGCCACCTGCGCCATGGCTCGTCGTAGGAGGATACGGCTGTGTCCAGCCATGACACTCTTCGATGGAGCCCCAGTTTATGCCGGGAGCGACCGGTGGCGACACAGACGTCTCAGGAGTGATGGCATGTGTCGATAGGACATGCCCATCTAACACTCTGTGGCGGGAGCCAGAGCTGGATCCGGAGCTGGATCTGGAGCTCGACGCGGGGGATTGAACGTATGGCGTAGCCTGGCGAGACCTCCTCGTCCGCACTGTGCGGGCGGGGCCAGGGCCCATCACAGGGCGTGGAGATCCAATTGCACGCATCGCGCCAGGACAGGCCTGCGGAGCGGCCATGTGCCTCCCGAGGGCATCCTTACGAGTGAAGCTGAATCACGGGCAGCTGAGGTCAGACCCACTGAAGAGACACCATGGAAGAGACACCCACTCTCTACGACACTGTGGGCACGGATGCGACTGTCGGTCTGGATTCCCCTCACAGGCCGTCTTGAAGTGCCTTTGGATCGATCCAAGTAGCATCAACTGCCCGCAGTACGCGCACATCTGATAGGGGACAGGGAATCGTCAGTTGGAGTTGAAGAATTGGGACGATGACTCACCCCCTGCTGGGACGCGCTCGACCTCTCCGCCGCATCATTTCCATGCGCCGGAGAAGTGGTGATATGACTGTTCATCGTAATGTGATTGATCCGTGAGGGGGTGCTTGATTGGGTGTCGGGGTCAACGAATGAATTGCCTACGAATAGGAATTAGTGGACGGAAGTGCAGACAAGAGCCGACGGACCACTAGGATGAGGAGTGTTGTGAAGGAAGGGAACCGAGGAAGTGTGGTTAAATACACGATTCCAAGCACGTCACCTTTCAACTTCTCGGAGGTCCACGCTTTGGCATTGTACAGTGGCATAGCTGTGAGCGGTGGGGCTTTAGGCGAGTGTCTCTTCCATCGAAGAATCTGTAGAACTCAATCTGGGCCCTGGCAAAGGGAGAGGTGGCAGCCGATAGCAAGGGTCGAGGATCGCGTTGGTCACAATTCAAATTGTGCACTGGAGTGCGAACTGCCCGCGGCTGGATCCCATTGTCCTTCCGGATTGGGACGGTGGCATGGCCTAGACATGGGGCATCCGCCGGAAATTTTCTCAGGGCAGTAGGTGATTGCATAGGAAGTTCATTATACTCGTAGTTGGAGGTTGGATGCCAATCTGTGATATTAAAAGTTTAGTAAACACTGGCGTGGACTCGTGACCACGAAATTCACCACGTCTCGAGAACAATAAATTTGATATGGTCAAATGTCTTGCACATCAAGTTGAGTCTTATGTGGACCGATCGCTCCTGCCTCATCGCCTCGGGCGCTGATTTATGATAGCAACATCCGCGAGCATTTGCATTCCCTAGAAATTAACCGTAGCACGAAGGGCCAGAACTCGGCGGGATGCTGTTACTATACCAAGGTCGTGCGTGCCCAACCTCCAGGTAGTAAATCGAGTTCTTGGATGTTCTCCATCGCGGTATCTAGCCCTTATTCAGTGAGATAGCTTCCTAGGGCAATTCCTGAGGCTCGAGCGGCCGTTCATCTATGCTGCGTGAATTCAGGGTGTGTAGTGGAAAACTGATTTTGACTTGCTTACGCCTGGCGGCCCGGTTCACAGGAACAAACGCAATGACCCGCTTCCAAGCGCGACCTCAATTGCGACGGCCTGTAGGATTGTCTTCAAGAGTAATTATGACAGGCCGTGGGCTAGGGCTTGGGTGGCACAGTCCTGAAAAGCCTGAAGTCCAAGCCGAAACAGTGGTAGGCTGGATCGTCCCAATCTGGAACAATGTTTGGTTTAGAGGACGTTGGCCTCTGGCCACGCCAGCGCTCGAAAGCCTGTTCCGGATTATGCCGGCCATCCTCGGGGCGCCACAAATTACAATGCTTCCTATGGATCAATTGGCTAGTTACGCACAAGCTGTCTGAAATGGGGCTCATGGACGACAGAAATATGATGCGAAAAAGTACAGCAATTGATCCAGATTTTCTTGGTATCCAAGCTACCATAGTCCGGCCCGTGCCCAGTGTCCGCGGGATACGGCCTATTGGCCAGCCCAGGACGTTCAGCGGTTAGGTGCGTCGCTGGTAATAATAGACGATAGAGATCGATAACAGATAGCTAGGCGCCCAAGATAGTTGCAACAGGCGGCACGAGCAGGGGCGCTCTACACGGTCATCCGATCGAAGGAGTGGCAGCATGTGGCAGGTGATCAGATATGAGACGCCAAGTTGGTCAGACCGATTGGGAGCGCTGGAATGTCTGAAGGGTACGTCAGGCAAAGTCTCACAATAGCAAATTATTTTCAAGACCTTCAAGCATTAAGCTCAGTGAGGCATCGAGGGAGGCAGCAAGTGTGAGTAACGTCGAGCGTCTCATCAGCCTTTCGGCCTATCATCTCTCCGGATGTAGGTCTAGGGTCCGGGGATCGACGGATACGCGCTGCCTATCAACCTTGCTAAGCCTGATCGGCACATCTCCATTGTATTTTTCTACTCATCCATCACTTTGAGGCATCAACACTTGACCTTGAAATTCGCGATGTTGATTGAGCATTTGATGCGGTTGAGCTGGCTGGAGATGGTGTCGTTGGAAAATGTACGGCCATGATGTTGGAATGGTTCGCTTGCGCACCAGCGTTGGGCACGATGCTCATGACGCGGGTGTTATCTGGTATCATCTGTGAACAAAGTCACCTTGAGCCATATTCCCATGAAGCGAAAGTAGCAGAAGTCGACCCTCGTATCTGTAAAGATAATAGAAGGGTGGTAGGCTGAGCTAATTGAAGACGGAGGGTATGGAGTTGCGCATGGTATACAATGAATCAATCAAGAATAGGTGATAGACTGAGCTCTTCCGTTCCACGCTCAAATTTTCCCTCACGCAATGGCAGAATGATGCCGCGTGAGGCAAATTCTGGAATAGCCTCCGAAATATTGCGAATGTCCTCCGGGTCCGCATATAAGCGCTCGAGGCTACGGACGGCTGGCGACATGAAGATACTGCGCAGATCAGACCAGGCAAAATTCGCGAAACAATCACCGGCAGAAATCGTTATTTCCTCGATATGTGAGGAGCGAACCCGGGAAAGGAGGATGGAAAGGGCAGAAGCGGCCCAGTAAGAGTTGATGCGCAGGCGGCGAAGGTCTCGGTGAGATGTCAAGTCCATCCGGGCCATGAGATCAACTGCGGGGGCCGAGAAATAAGTCAGCGGCCCGAAGGTTACATTTGACGACACTAACATTGAAGATCCCTAGAAGTCGCCCACATGCGGAAATCGAAGCTAAGGCATTGTAGGTGGGATGATTGACGGAGATAGTCGAAGATGGTAGGGAGACTTCCCCAGGTGATATTGTGCAAATGGAGAGTCGTCAATGGGTGTCCGCAATGGACAGTGAGCCAGCGAAGCTCGCGGGAAACGCTGATGGTCCCAATGAATATATGCCGGAGATTCGCAGGTGGGGGCGGAGCATGCACCAAGCTATCTTCGCTGTGGGAATCTACGTCGTCATGGGAATCCACGCCGTATATGACCAGACTCTCTAGTGCTGGCAGAGATGTCAATAGTCTGATGCGATGTTCGAGACTCCCGAAGCGCAAGTACTGCAACTTGAGGTAGCGGAGGTCCGTGAGCATTTGGAGGAGCGCTTGGAGTTCATCATCCACCGAAATCATCCCACCGCCAGGGACCGTCTCCATCTCAAGAATCAGCAGGGTGGAGCGTGCATTGACTTCCCGGATCAATTCGACCATCGGGGCGATGTCCGTTGGTCTAATACAGAATTTGAGTCCGTGTACATGGGGGTGAATCGTACAGAGCGGCGATTGAAGCGGATGCAGGGTGGGTATTGACCCAGTGTGAACGTTCAAGATGAAGAATAGGTGGTGTCTAGCTCGCGGAACCCAAGCCCAGCAGACCAGACTACAGGATTTGAGGGTCGCCCTATCTCCTCTGAGGTGATCAATCACAAGATCAGTGATTTCCAAAGGAAGGGGAGGAATTTCCATGCTCTAGCTCAAGAGTGCTAGTAAACGTTTGGGCGATCAGTGCGAGTCGTTTCCGATCGGACATGGCTACATAACAGGTTTTTTGGTCATCGCTCGGGAAGGAGTTGACATACAACACCAAATCGCGCCCTTTTTCGGCTATCCCCGTGTCAACCGTTTCGCACGCATGATGGTCATTACATTGGATTAGTATATCTAGCATTTGGATATTAGCCTGCCATGACTGGCGTGAAAATGGAATGCGAGTTTTCACAGGGAGACATCGAAGTATTATCATGCGCGGCGGGAGTTGGCCTCAACCAGCGCTCATGTCCGCAATTAATCTTGGAGGCCTTTTAGATTCGAGATGCGAATAATGTGTTGTTTGTCGCACACAGGGGAATCAAGCGCAATAGGGCTGAAAGATTTCCCTAACACCAGTATTGCGTATGGTGCACATCGAATCAATGATGGATAAGCGATAAACTGAGCCTTCCCGTCTCGCGCCCAAAGTCGCCCCCGGGCAATGGCAGAATGATGCCGCGCGAGGAAAATTCAGGCAAGGCCCCCGAAACCTCGCCGATGTCTCGCTCGTCCACATATAAATGCTTGAGGTTGCGGACCGCTGGCGAATCCATGAAGATCTTGTGTAGATCAGCCGGGGCATGGCCCGCGTAGTACCCGCTCGTGGAGATTGTTATTTCTTCTAGGTGTGAGCGAATCCGGGGAAGGAATTTGAAGAGGAGGGGAACGATATGGCTAGAGTTGAGGCGAAGATGACGCAGGCTGTGGTGGGATGATAAGTCCATCTGGGCCATCAGACCAACTGTGATGGTCAAGAAATAAGTAGCAAATTATGGATGCACTTGATTAAGGCACTGACGTTGGAGATCCTTGTGGGTCTCCCACCTGCAGAAGTCAAAGCTGAGGCACTGTAGGTGGGATGATCGGCGAACATAGTCGAGGACGACGGGGAGACTCTCTGGGGTGAGATTGTGCAAATGGAGAGTTGTCAGTGGGTGTCCGCAATGGACGGTGAGCCAGCGAAGCTCGTGACAAGCGCCGATGGCCTCAATGAATATATGGCGGAGATTCGCAGGCGGGGGAACAACATACACCAAGCTATTTTGACCATCCTCGCTGTAGGGATCTACGTCGTCGTGGGAATCCACGCCATATACCACCAGACTTTCTATAGCTGGTAGAGATGCCAACAATCTGATGTAGTGCTCAGGACTCTCGAAGCAGACGTACTTCAACTTGAGGTGGCGGAGGTTCTCGAGCGTCGGGAGGAATTCTAAGAGAAAATCATCCATCAATGTCAGCCCGAAGCCAGGGGACGTCCCCATCCTGAGGATCAGCAAGGTGGAGCACGCATTGGCTTCCCGGGCCAATGTGACCATCAGGGGGATGTCCGAGAGATTGACACAGAATTTGAGTCCGCGTATATGGGGTTGAATTGTACAGAGTGGCGATTGAAGCAAATGCAGGGCGTTTAATAACCGGGACCTGCTGCGGACGTTGAAGATGACTCGGAAGAGTAGGTGATGTTTGGCTCGTGAAACCCAAGCGCGACAGACCAGACTGCAGGATTGAAGGGTTGTCTTGTCTTCTCTGTGATGATCAATCACAAGATCAACGATTTCCACAGGAAGGGAAGGAATTGCCATGTCCTCAAGTTGGCTTTGCTGTTGAACGTTGCAACGTTGAACGGTCCAGCTTGTTCAGGTTTCTTGGTCATCGGCCGGGCCGACCCCATGAAGGAGTTGACACACAAGACCATACAGCAATCTAAAATTGGAGCGAAACTATTTCAAGTTTGTAACCCTGAGGCGGGGGTTTCTGTTCGGTGAAGACAGCTCTCAAAGTGTGCTGACTGGTTCCGGACGGATTTGAATAGGGTTTAGCTTCGGGCTGGGGTGGTTGTCCCCCATCCCAGATACGTCCGTCAAGCGAGGATAAATACCACCGGAATTTTCGAGTCCAGTGAGCACCTCAGTGCAACCGAACTGCCACACATCCAGCCAACCAACACGTTCCACTTCGCCACCAGCTCTCTGCGCACCCGCTCAGGTTGGTCGTTATCAGTGGCGCTGCGCTACTCAGTATGTATAAGGATACTCCGCTTATCAATGACCATCCTCAGTCACTTATCCTTATCATAACATGACCGCCTCATGAGGGGGTGCGTCCTGTGATACGCCTCGAGGGTGTAAACTTTTAGCACGATGTCACACCAAAGTTATTCAGGGTCACCTATATGTATGCGGCGAACCGAACAAGTTCCAAGAAAAAAAAACTTTAGCACACGTCCATCGACCAATTGATCCACGATGTCCAGCGCTCTGGAGGCAGCTAAAGAGCAGCTAAGAGCTCAATATCATCTATTTCCGGTGGGCAGAGTTCAAGAACCTGAGCTGCGCGCATGGGGAAGGGGTTTCGTCCAGCGTCTGGTAAGTGTAGCGCCGACTGGTTGGACAGGAATTGATTGACGGTCCTAGATGTTATACGATAATGCGCTTCGAGGAATGCAGAGGGACGGGGAGGTTTTGGAATGGATGGTGAGAATCCGCCCATTGATGGGAGACGCCTTTGGAGTAGAGTGGCAGAGAAGTTTGAGTTCAAGTTGTAACCTGCCATCTCCATCCGCGCCTTTTGTCACTTTTCCTGAGGCTCCCCAAACACTGTTGGTGTCCTCACAAAGGACACTGGGCCCGACGATCAAGGTGCGGCCCCTTCGAGCTTTTGTGGCTCAGATGCTGAATAGTACGCAATCGTCGCAGGATACTTCAAGCGTATTCATCGATGGCAAGCCAAGCACAATGCGGCAAAAACGGCGGCTTCCCTCGCCCTCAGACGCCAAAGAAATGCCTACGACGATCACCATGGGGACCGCGTTGGCTGGAAAGGCATCGACGAGGGGCAAGAGCAAGGGGAAGGGGAACGTAACAGCGAAAGGGAGGGGGCGTCAGTCATTCAGCCATAAAACCGTCAACATTCCGGATCCCGGGCTGGATGTGAGACCGATTGCTATCGTCGGATAACAGATGCTGATATCACACGGATCAAGGATGCCAGAGAAGCTGTCGAGGTAGTGAAGACTGCTGAAGCTGTCGTCGATGTGCCGTCGGGTGGCGCGAAGGCTGGGAAGGCAGCGTCGAGGGCTCCCGTGACGGGCGCTGACAAGGGTGTCGACAAAGTTGATGACAAGTACGACAACGACAACGGTTCCGATAGTCCTCCTAGCGACGCCGTCGTGGGGGCCAAAGCGTCCGAGGCCAAACAACAACTCTCCGGGGAGCCGGCGACACGCCCCAAGAAGCTCCGTCGTATCCAAGCATATCAGTCGCAGGGTCCAGAGGAAAATGTTACCACAGTGAGTCACAGGGCGTCTTCCTAGCTGAGACTGACAAATGCGTCGATAGATGCAATCGGTAAGTGGATGGGGTGGGTGGGACCATGGGGCACCAAGATGGCCTGCCATCCCTCTGTTCAGCGCGATGGAGGTATGTGGCATGGCGAGCGATGGCCTTATGGTGGGGGCGGGTGCGAAGATGGCACCGCCTCCTAGGGTGTCAGCGTCCGTCGTTGAAAGGCCTCCAACGGCGCCGTCGGGGAATGCGGTGGCGAGACCATCATTCCATCCGGAGGCTCGTCGTTCTCGGGCTGATATCATCATGGATCTTGGACTGAACCAGCAACATCTGGCATATGGTAGGGCCCAGATTCGTGGCCTCACCGCGATGTGTGCCGGTCTCGTTCAGCGGGAGAAGGATTTGAGTAAGGAATTAGAATTGGTGCTTGGGAGCGGGTAATCGCGGGGCCTTCTGTCTCGTATGAAACGTCTCGCGTATGCGTTGGAAAAGAATATATCTGGTCTGCGCTATGAGGAGTCGAGTAAGAGTGGTGAAAACGGCGGAATGGTGGGTAACTATGAGGAAAGCGCATGTGGGTGGGCAAGGCCTGGAGAGGTGGAGGATTGATTTCCGGGGGATTGTGAATACACCAAATTAATGGTATTCGGCGACGCACACACGTGCGCCCTCCACCTTCCAGCCGGCGCACTGCACCGGTCGGGCTTGACGCCCTTGCCGAGATACGATATGACATCATTTCTAGGTGTAAAGAATAGATGACAAACTGAGCTCTGTCGTCCCACGCCCCTCGCACAATGGTAGAATGACACCGCGCGACGCAAGTTCGGGCAAAACCTCCAAAACCCTAAAAACCTCTTCCTCGTCCACATATAAACGCTTGAGGTTGCGGACAGCTGGCGATTCTATGAAGGTCTTGTGTAGATCGGCCCAGGTAAAATCCATAGAATGATTCCCGCCCGTAGCCATCGTTATCTCCTCAATACATGAGGAGCGAACCCGCGGCAGGAGGCCGGAGATGATGTGAAAGGCCTCGGCGGAGGTAACGCGAAGGCAGCGAAGGTCTTGGTGAGATGTCAAATCTATTTGGGCCACAAGATCACCTGCAATGATTAAAAAATAAATTGATGGCCCAAGGATACACTTGGTATGAGGCACTGACGTTGGAGAGATTCGGAGGTCTCCCACGTGCAAAAGTCAAAGCTGAGGCACTGTAGGTGGGATGATCGGCGAAGATAGTCGAGGACGACGAGGAGACTCTCTGGGGTGAGATTGTGCAAATGGAGAGTTGTCAGTGGGTGTCCGCAATGGACGGTGAGCCAGCGAAGCTCGTGAGAAGCGCCAATGGTCCCAATGAATATATGGCGGAGATTGGCAGGCGGGGGCACAGCATACAAGCTATCTTGACCGTCTTCGCTGTGGGAATCTACCATGTCGTCGTGGGAATCCACGCCATATACCATCAGACTTTCTAGGGCTGGTAGAGCCGCCAATAATCCGACGCGATGCTCAGGATTCTCGATGTAAAAGTAGTGCAACTTGAGATGGCGGAGGTTCTTGAGCTTCGGGAGGAATGCTAGGAGGGCATCATCCATCAATGTCAGCCCAGCACCGGGGGACGTCCTCATCCTGAGGATCAGCAAGGTGGAGCGCGCATCAATTTCTCGGATCAATGCGACCATCGGAGCGATTTCTGAGGGATCGACACAAAATTTGAGTCCGTGTACGTTACGAGGGTGAATTGTACAGAGCGGCGATTGGAGCAGATGCAGGGTGTGTGATGCCCTGCTGCGGACGTTGAAGATGAAGAATAGATGGTATCTAGCTCGTGGGACCCAATCTCGGCAGACCAGACTGCATGACTGGAGGGCTGCCCTGTCTTCTCTAAGTTGATCAATCACAAGATCGATGATTTCCGAGGGTAGGGGAGGAATGTCTGCGGTCCCAAGAGTCAAGTCTCCAAGTTTCATGATTCCGCACATAATTTTATTGCGCTCCTGTGACTTGGTTTTGGTGCGAAAGACTATTACAGTGGTCCAAGTGGCGCGCGGGTTGTTGGCTGCCAGCGGCTTTGTTCATTTCATCAAAGCATCATCCGGGCCGGTTCCACGGGGGAATTGACACACAAGACCACATAAAGACCAAAATATTGGCCAGTTACCACCCTCCTTCAAGGTCACGGTGGCTTGTGAGTCGTTCTCAGGCTGCTTGATGGTGCAACGAATCATGCAGTGACTCGCGTTTCATAGGGTGTTGAAACACAAGACCACATAGTATCAAGATGATTGGAGCGTCGCTTTCCAATGTTTCCATATGAAATCGCAACCCCGGGTTACTACTTGATGTATATCAGCTGGCTTTACCGCCTTATAGGCGGGCTGGGAGAGTCGTGCAATCCTGACATCCCCCGTTATTAGTCGGCTCCCATCCCAGATAGGTCCGCCAAGCCACAGGATGAATACCACTCGGAGGTCATGCTTTGCAGTGTCGCACCTTTGAGTACGGAATTTTCGAAATGGCGACAAATATGATGTAATTCTAGAACCTAAATGGGTTTTAAATCCGGGCGAGCGTTCCGTTATTCCGCTAATCTATACCCCTACCAGTGGTCTAAAGACACTCAATTGAGCTGGGCAAGCTTGGACATCAGCACGCGCGGTGGGAGTTGGCCTCAACTAGAGCTCGCAAACCAAAACCGCCTCAATTTTGGTGCCATATAATCGCGAACCGTGTGTAAATTCTACCATTAAAAATCATGGTAGCGCTTCCATTGTCCCCGATGGAGAACGCGCCCCACGCAGGATACGTAACAGCGCTCGGTCAACTTCGGCCTTGGTCGTCTTGGCATACACAACGCGGGGTGCTGTCTTACTTTGCACAAGGATTTGCTAGAGCACCACAGCGCTCAATTTATTGGCAGTATAAATACGGGGCAGTCAACAGCACCCTCCGCACAACCTAGTTGCCACATATCCAGCCAAACCAACATGCTTCACTTCATCACCTCGGCTCTGCTCGCTCTCTCCATCTCTGGTGCTCTCTGCGCACCTACTCTGACCGACGAACAATGGTCCTCCCCATTCGCCGGCTGGCACGCCCGAGCGACGCCCCATCCCGACCCGCAAGAATTCCTGCAGGGCATCTCCCCCGCCTCGCTCGACATCAGCTCCATCGACTCTACTCAATTCGACCCCTCTGGGTTCACCCTCGCCATGTTCACCGTCCCCCATATCGGGCCGCTCCAGGTCATCAGCCACGTCGTCGTTGATGCCCTCGGCCGGGTTCTCATCCCAGACCACAGTGATGCTACGGGCATCATCTCCCTCGCACAACAGACGCCTCCGTTGTCCAACGCAGGCGACCCCTGGGTGATCAAGTCGCTCGTCACCGATCGTCCCATCGACAGCGTCGTGGTACCCAATGGCGGCGGGTTCACGGAGACAAAGGTCACTGGGTTCACAAAGGCGACCCGCGAGCTTCAACGACCGGTTGGGGACATCCCTCTGCTCCCGCACGCCCTTTCGGAGCTCTTCGGATTGGTCCTCGAGGCGCGGGATGGATTTGATCCCAATGCCGTCGATTCGGAGGTGGTCAACAGGGTCAAGGAGGTCATTGGACAGCTCTAGATGATGGAAGTTCATGGTGAATATTTAGGCGATCATTGAACAGTTCTAATATGTGTCTTTTCAATGGGGTATATATGCACCTTTCTATGCGGTTCTTACAATGGTCGTATAACAACAGGAATACATTACTTGTGAAACCGGCGGGGGGCGGCTACTAGGGGCTGGATCCAAGCACGTCGTACGCATCATCAGAGGGCAGAGCCTATGAGTGTTGGGGTAAGGCCCCGGCGTGTATACATCAAATATCTCGAGCACGCTTGTTGTCCGAGTCGATATTAACGGCACCAGCCCGTAACTAATTACACAGGCGTCGATTTCCCGATCAAATGACGGGAACCTCAGATGCAGCTCCGTCAGTCGCGTCCAGCCCGAGGGGTTCATTCGCAAAAGGGATTTCTTTGATAGTGCTTCGACCATTCGTCGCGTCTATCCGGGGCTGGGAGATTGCCCGAGGCACGCCCGCCTTCTATCCCTGTAACCCCCGCCGTTTGGGGGCATTTGGAAGCGCAAGGCTTGGCGCCCTTATCGAGGTACCACTTATATGGCATCGATACCTGTAACTAGAATCATAATCTATGATGACTCGTCTTCTGCGCACATCATCCGGAAGAGAACCCATGCTGCGTTCTGGATTTACAGGGATAGGTTTACGAGGACTATAGTACATATGGGTAGTGGCCGCTATCTCTGGCCCTCTGGAACAAAAATGAGGAATTCGCTCACAATGATCAGCCCGGTGAGGAGGATCGATGTCATTTCAAGGCCTCAGTGACACATATGCATCAGACGTGATGATGAAACCAGATGGATGCTAGGCGTAGAAATTGTGGCCATGAAAAACCCCCCACCGCGGCTCAATACATTTCGTTCACCAATAAACCGTTCACGCTTAGCCTAGCCTTACCTACTCAACGGTCGGACCCGTCTCGTTTGTTGTCATGGGCGGCTGTCTGGTTTCCACCTCAAGGCATTATTTGGATCGCTACCTTCAAATAACATTACAAGTCATGATGACCGACCTTTTGCACACATTATATGAAAGGAATTTACAGACCATGATGCCGCGTTTCGAATCTTCAGATGGGATCGTGGTGGGTTCACTATATAGCGGCACCCACAAATCCCCCCAAGAGCAAAGGCGAAAAACCTACTCATGTCGGTTAGGCGAGGAGGATGAAGGGTCTCTGTAGCGCATATACAATGGTGATGAAGCCACAGGGATGTTGGGCGCAGAAATTATAATCGCAGCGGGTCAAGGGCGTAACATAATCCTGGGGAATGGGTCTATGAAGTGCGGCAGCGGAAAAGTGGTATGTTGGTCTGATGGGAGGCGAAGGATATGGGATTTTGTACATGGTGCACAATGAGTCAGTGAGGAATAGGTGGTGAACTGAGCGCTTCCATCCCATGATGAAAGTCGCGTAGGCGCAATGGTAGGATGATACCGCGCGAGGCGAATTCCGGCAAAACCTCTGAGATCTCATCGATGTCCGCCCTATCCACGTAGAAGCGCTTGAGGTTGCGGACAGCTGGAGACCTCGCGAAGATCTCGTGCAGAGCGGCACAGGTGAAGTCCGGATGATAGAATCCGCCTGTGGTAATCGTTATTTCCTCAAACCGTGGAGAGGAAATCTGGGGAAGGAGATTTGAGAGAATGGGAAGGAATTGAATAGAGGTGAGGCGAAGGCGGCGAAGGTCCTGGTGGGACCTCAAGTCCATCTGGGCCGTGAGATCAACTGCAATGGTGATGAAATGAGTCAGTCGGCCAAGACTATGCTTAGTGTGAGGCACTGACGTTGGAGAGATTCGGGAGTCTGCCGATCGTGAAAATCAAAGGTCAGACATTGCAGTTGGGAAGATCGGCGAAGATAATCGACAAGGATGGGGATACCTTCTGAGGTGATACCGTACAAATGGAGAGTTGTCAATGGGTGTTCGCAATGGACGGTGAGCCAGCGAAGCTCATGAGAAATGTTGATGACTCCAATGAATATATGGCGGAGATTTTTGGGTGGGGGTATAGCATACAGTGAGCTATTTTGATCACCATTGCTGTGAGAATCCGCGTCGTTCTCGTGGAAATCCATGCCACACGTCACAAGACTTTCTAGCGCTGATAGAGATGCAAACAATTTGATCCGCTGTCCAGGACTTTTAAAGCGCAAGAAGTACAGCTCGAGGTAGCGGATGTTCTTGAGCGTCGGGAGGAATTCCAGGAGGACATCATTTATCCATGTCAGATGAATGCAGGGTACCGTCCTTATCCTGAGAATCAGCAAGGTGGCGCGCGCATCGACTTCTCGAATCACTGGCAACATCGCTGCAATATCTGCAGTTGGATCGACACCGAAGTTGAGTCCGCGCACATGGGGGTAAATTGTACAGAGCGGCGATTGAAGCAGATGCAGGGCGGGTGATGACCCGTCGCGGGCGTTGAAGATGAAGAATAGATGGTGTCTGGCTCGTGAGACCCAATCTCGACAGACCAGACTGCAGGATTTGAGAGTTGTCTTGTCTTTTCTGAGTTGATCAATCACAAGATCGATGATTTCCAAGGGGAGGGGAGGAAGGATTGCGTTCGCAAGAGTCAAGTATCCAAGTTCCGGAATTTCGCACATCGTTTTAGTGTGCTCGATTCTGAGAAGACTTATAAATAATATCTTGGTTGAACTTGAAGTTGGCGAGCCTATCCATGTTATCGATTCCTGTCCAGTCCCACGAGGATGTTGACACACAAGACCACACCCGAGTCGTATTGACTCTAGACGAATACCAAACAAATATGTGGTTGAAATCGCAACCCCAGATTGTGACTACTCGATGCATACCAGCTGCCAGTGAGCTTTACCTCAGGGGGCCGGGAGAGTCGTGCAATCCCGACATCCCCGTTGTCGGCTGGTGTCGAATTCTCATCCGATCCAGGCCAGGGCACACCAAACACTTACACGAGAACTTCGTGTACTAGTATATCGCGATCGGGTATATGCCGTTCAAATGCGCGATCGATGAAAATGTCCTACATTACGTAATACAGTCGATTGGTCGCCCTTCATCAGCTGGCTCCCATCCCAGATAGGTTCGCCAAGCCACAGGATAAATACTACCCGGAGGCCATGTATCGCACCTTGAACTTTGAGTGCGGAATTTTCGAAACAGCGACAAATATGCTGTAATTATGTGGCCTAAATGGGATTCGAGTCCGGATGAGCGGCTGTTGCCATTCCGTTGGCCTACACTCCTCGACACCAATTAAGTTGAGCATGCTTGGACTTTAGCATGCGCAGTGGGGGTTGGCCCCAACCAGAGCTCACAACTTGGCAAAGCGAGACCCCTTCCATGTACGTGCCATCTAATCGCGAACCATATGTAAGTAGGGATATTTCATATTCCAGAATCATTCTCCGTGACGCATAAAAATCATAGTAGCGCTTTCATTGTCCCCGATGGAGAACGCGCCCTACGCATGATACGTAACGGCGCTCGGCCAACTTCGGCCTTGGTCTTGGCATACACACCACGGATGCACAGGGATTTTTTATAGGACCACAGCGCTCAATTTCTCTGCAATATAAATATGTGGCATTCAAAAGTACCCTCTACACGGCCCAGCTGCCACATATCCAGCCAAACCAACATGATTCGCTTCATCACCTCGGCTCTACTCGCCCTCTCCATCTCTGGTGCTCTCTGCGCACCTAATCAGACCGACGAACAATGGTCCTCCCCATTCGCCGGCTGGCACGCCCGAGCGACGCCCCATCCCGACCCGCAAGAATTCCTGCAGGGCATCTCCCCCGCCTCGCTCGACATCAGCTCCACCGACTCTACTCAGTTCGACCCCTCCAGGTTCACCCTCGCCATGTTCACCGTCCCCCATATCGGGCCGCTCCAGGCCATCAGCCACGTCGTCGTTGATGCCCTCGGCCGGGTTCTCATCCCAGACCCCAGTGATGCTGCGGGGATCATTTCGGTTACAGAACGGATACCTCTGTTGTCGCCGTGGGTGATCGGCCCGGGAATACCCATCACCGACCGACCTATTGACAGCGTCGTGGTGCCCAATGGTGATGGGTTCACGGAGATAAAGATTACTGGGTTCACAAAGGCGACCCGTGAGCTCCAACAGCCGGTTGGGGGCATCCCTCTGCTCCCGCATGCCCTATGGGAGCTCTTCGGATTGGTCCTCGAGGCGCGAAATGGAGTTGATCGCGACGCCATCGATTTGGAGGTGGTCAACAGGGTGAAGGAGGTCATCGGACAGCTCTAGATGGTGGAAGTCCAAACGTTCATGGTGAATATTCAGGCCATCAGTGAACAGTTCCAATATGTATCTTGCCAATCGAGTTGCTGTGTGTTAGAGTTTCTCAGAGGCCGGAGTAGTGGCTGAGACAAATGATGCAATAGGCGCGTGTACCACCTCGGTGAGATATAATTGGGACCTCTCAGCCGCACACTGAGCGCGATCGATGAAATATCTCTGCTATATTTGAATGCAAACGCTAGAAACAATATAGGGTGTTTCCGACAAGATGCAGAACTATTCGGGGTATATGTGTGCCTTTCTATGCGGTTCTTACAGTGTCCGTATAACAACAGGGGTACATCACCCGTGTGACCGGCAGGGGGGCGGCGACTAGGGGCTGGGCCCAAGCACGTCGTATGCGGATCATAAGGGGAGAATGAGTGTTGGAACCAGATGGATGCTAGGCGTAGAAATGGTAGTCGCAGCTGGCCAAAAGCGTAGCCAATTGCCATATTCTCATGAACATATCCCGCAGAATAGTGTCCGCGAAGCATGACAGCGGAGGAGTGATAGGGTGGTCTGGTTGGGGATGAAGAAGATGGATTTGTGCGCACAATGAATCAATGAAGAATAGATGTCAACCTGAGCCCTGCCGTCCCACGCCCAGCATCGCCGTGCAATGGCAGAATGACGCCGCGCGACGCAAATTCAGGCAAAGCTTCTGAAATCTCATCTATGTTTTCCTCGTCCACGTATAAGCGCTTGAGGCTGCGGACGGCTGGCGATCCCATGAAAATCTCGTGTAGATCAACCGACTCGGAGGCAAAGTCTACATAATCATACCCCCCTGCGGAGATAGTCATTTCCTCAATATGGGCGGAGAAAAGGCGGGGAAGGAGGCTGAAGAGCATAGGTATGACATGGATAGAGATAAGGCGAAGACAACGAAGGTCTTGGTGAGACGTCAAGTCCACCCGGGCCATGAGATCAACTATGATGGTCAAGAAACGAGTCAGCGACCTATGGATACACTTGGTGTGAGGCACTGACGTTGGAGATCCTCGGGGGGATTCCAGCTGCGGAAGTCAAAGCCTAGGCATTGTAGGTGAGATGATTGACGAAGGTAATCGAGGGTAATGGGGAGACCCTCCGGGGTGATATTGTGCAATTGGAGAGTTGTCAATGGGTGTCCACAATGGGAGGTGAGCCAAAGAAGCTCGTGAGGAATTTTGGCGGTTCCAAGGAACATCTGTCGCAGCTTTGCAGGCGGGGGCGTAGTGTAGACCCAGCTATTTTGACTCTCCTCGTTGTGGGAGTCCACGCTGTCATTAGACCTCACGCCATCAATTATCAGACTCTCTAGTGCCGGTAGAGACGCCAATAGCCCGATGCGATGCTCATGACTCCTGAAGCGAAAGTACTCTAGCTTGAGGTAGCGGAGGTGCTTGAGCGTCGGGAGAAGCGCTTGGAGGTCATCATTCACCAACGTCAGCCCAGAACCGGAGGCCGTCTTCATCCTCAGAATCAGTAAGGTGGAGCGTGCATTGACTCCCCGGATCAATTCGGCCATCGGGGCGGTGTCCGTGGGACCAACGCAGAATTTGAGTCCGCGCAAATGGGGGTGAATCGTGCAGACTGGCGATTGAAGCAAGTGCAGGGCGGGAATTGACTTGTCACGGACGTTCAAAATGAGGAATAGGTGGTGTCTAGCTCGCGGAACCGAAGCCCGGCACAGTAAACTACAGGATTTGAGGGTTGTTCCGTCTTCTCTGAGTTGATCAATCACAAGATCGATGATTTCCAGGGGAAGGGGAGGAATGGCCATGACCTCAGGAGCCGGGTTTGCGAGTATCAGGATTCTTTTGGTGTGCTGTCGTGAGTGGGTTTTGATGTGATCAATTGCAGTGGTTGAAGCATACTTTGGCACTTGAAGCTGGCTGGCCGCTATCCATGCCGCCATCCGGGCCGGTCCCACGGAGGAGTCGACACACAAGACCACACAGTAATCCAACGCCGGCCCGGCATGATTGTTTTCCATTGACCTCCGGTTCCTTGATTAATACCAGCCAAAATGTATGACCGGTTGAAATCGCGGACCCAGGTCACTACTCGTTATGTACTAGCAAAAATCTGCCCTCTGGTCCCAGACGGGTTCGAATACGGTTTAGCCTTCAAGAATGGTGCAATCCTGGCATCCCCGTACTGGTTGGCTCCCATCCTAGATAGGTGCGCCAAGCCACAGGATAAATACCACCTAGAGTTCATGCTGCCTAGTAACGCGCCTTTGAGTACGGGATTTTCTAATTAGCGACGGAGATATGATGCAATCGTGTCGCCCAAATCAGTTCCAAATCCGAGTGAGTGTTCCATAATGCGTCATCTATAGTGAAGGTCTAAAGACACTCAAGAAACGTAGACAGGCCCCTCAGGCATTATCTTACCCGGTGGCAGCTGGCCTTGACCAGAACTTGCAAACCGAAATATCTCGGCCGGGTGCTCGTCCCAGACATTGCTGACGCTGAGGGCATCATTTCGCTTGCACAACAGACGCCGCCATGGTCCGATGCCGGGGACCTGTGTGTGATCAATTCCCCTGTCACCGACCGTCCCATCGACGGCGTCGTGGTGCCCGATGGTAGTGCGTTCACGGAGACACAGGTCACTGGTTTCACACAGGCAATTCGTGAGCTCCCGCAGCCGGTTGGGGAAATCCCTCTGCTCCCTCATGCCTTATGGGAGCTCTTTGGATTGGTCCTTGAGGCGCGGGATAGATTTGATCCCAATGCTGTCGATTCGGAGGTGGTCAACAAGGAGGTCATTGGGCAGCTCTGGGCGATGAAAGCGACCTTGCAGTATTTCAATGCTGAGTGTTTGGCATTCTTACCGTTATTAACCCCGCTGTGTGCAGTCTCTATGACCAAAAAGTGTGGGTGAGTATCAAGACGCAATCATAATTTCTCCACGATCTCGGCGGCACATTAGGCAGGATGTAAAAATATCGGAATCCAAACGCTGTACAGATGGTGACGCAACGATTTCGGAATTGGCGGGATGCAGCACTATTAGGGTATATTACTTGTCTATTTGCAATGGCGCTACCTGGTCTAGGATGTATAAAAATAAAAGCACACTACCCACGAAACCGGCAGGGGGTGTAATCGCCGTGGATTAAATCCGAGCAGGTCGCACGCGTCGTCAGAGGTGCAAACTAGCGCTGTAGTTCAAGTGATAGGTACCGGAGTAGCAGGCGCATCAATTATCCAGAGTCTCATGCTGTCGCGGGTACTAGGGGCATCAGTCCGTAGCTAATCATGCACGCGTCGATTTCCCGATCAAATGACGCCTGATCCGGGAACCTCAGATGCAGCTCCGTCAGAGTCGCGTCCAGCCCGAAGGGGTCATTTGAAAACAGGATTTCCTCAATGGCGTTCCGGCCCTTCATTGCCTTTGCCTGGGGCTGGGAAATTGCCTGAGGAACGCCCGCGGACTGTCCCTGTAACCCCCGCCGAATTTGTCCGTTTGACAATGCGGGCTGCTGGGTGTTGGTACTTGCCCGTGAACTCGACAATGTCCCGAAGAGCGCCGAATTCTGGCGGTGTTTGGTAGAATATTGTAGCATGGCGGAGGGGAATTCGGGCTTTGACACGCCTGCCGGTGATGGCACAGGGCGCGCGGGGGGCAGAGGTGCTGGCGCGGCGAGGGATCGAGAAG
Source organism: Collybia sp. MG36 (assembly GCA_003313185.1). Lineage (NCBI taxonomy): Eukaryota > Fungi > Basidiomycota > Agaricomycetes > Agaricales > Clitocybaceae > Collybia > Collybia sp. MG36. The sequence goes on from QGOG01001881.1 coordinate 20,597, forward strand.
TCAGCTGGGGTAGCATCGCTCGCGGGGATTGACCATGCTGAACGAGTCCGTTTGGTAGATCCATGAGCGCACGGGAGGTGGCGGGAGTTGGGGGGGATTGGGTTAGGTCGATAATTGAGTGCTTTTGAGGGACATGGGGGGCGGAGGTTGGCTGCAGAGGTCGATGGGCCCGTATGAGCGGGGTGGGTTGGTTGATCCGAGGCTTGGCCGGTAATTGTGAACTATTACCAATTCTAACAGTCATCGGGGCAGGTCGTTGGACGAAGTCCCCAGGCCTAGTGTTGATGTCAGGCTGAGCTGGCAATTGTGAACCCCCGCCAACGCTACCAGCGATCATCGGGGAATGTTGAGCAAGACCATAAGAGCCTATGCCCAAGTTTGCGCCCGAGTGAGTGGATGGATAAGGGCTGGCTCGACGGTCGGCCTGAGCCACTCGAATGGGCCCAGTCACTCGGTCTGCCCTGTAGGGCGTCCTGCTCGTTGGCCCAGTACATGGCCGCGGGGACGACAAGTGATTATTCAGCGTGCTGAGACGCGAGAAACTGAAGCCGTGATCAGGGGTACACAAGCGCCGATATGGGAACGGGGCTCACAGCCTCCCGCAATTCGGGCATGGGATCTTTACTGGGTTTGGATTTGCCTTGCAAATCTTCCGGTGACGCGCCACGCTGCCCTTCACCATCACCTTACCGCAGAGGTCGCATCTCTATAATTCGGGGAGGTCATTAGTCCAAGTCGAGACATTCGTGCAGCGACTCACCCCCATCTCAGGATCCTCGGCTGGCTCAGCCCCTCCATGCTGCATAGGCATCCGAGAGGGACCACTGTTCCCTATTGCCTGGGCAAGGTTCGGAGCAGGTCTTGCTTGACCTTGTGCGAGAGGGATGACTGTGGCACCCGGGCGGAAAATGTTCTGCGCAGGTATCATCTCGAATTTTCAATTTTTCAGGAGGTCCCAGCGTGCCTTGGTAGCGAGGAATGACTGATCTGTGGATGGTGTGCAGGGGATGGAGTAGGTGAACAACTAGCTCCGGGGATTGCGATTGTGGAGGGAGCCTGTGACAATCACTTGTCCTCAAATACCCTTCCAAGCGTCCACTCAGATGTACCTGAGAGCCACACTGGCACGCATTGACATTGTACACGCAGAGTCCACATAACCGCGACTTTAGAGCAAAGGAAAAACAGTTATGTCCACAAAGGACAGTGATGAATTTCGAATCTAGTACCTGAGGGTTCTTTGCCGAGAAAGCAATGTCAGAGTCTCCACTTCAAGATGTGGCTTCTGCGCTAGTATGTGGACTGTCCACTGCAAAATTGCATTGTCCCTCGGAATCGAGACGGCGGCTTGAACCCCATTATAGCAGTTTTGCCAGATTGCTTTGCATGGGGTGAGAGATTGTTCTAGGCGTAGGTGATTGTTGGAAGCTCCCGTGGGTGGAATATATCACGAGTTCAAAAGATAGTGAACACCAGGTCAAGTAACACTCCGGGCTAGTGACTTTGATGCCAGCCAATTCAGGATGGCCCACCAAACTTAGAGAGATCGCGTTAAAGCCTGATATTCGCCCCCAAGCCAGCCATCCTAACCCTCAGCGTTGTGTGACCACAGCAAGCTCAAGATTTGCCACGCTACAGGGCGGGTCTGTCTTGCCTGGCATGGCTCTGGGGGTGGTGGTCGCGTCACGTTTACTACGTTGGCACCTCTGTCCAACAGATGATGGCATCGGGGCGTGGGTAACTGGAGATTACAACCTATTCATTTGCATATATATACTCGAGCTAGACAAAGCCGCTTACTTGAATGTTCGAGGACAAATAGTGTACATCCGCCACTGATGCGTCCTCTTCGACATGTGGCTTCTAATAAAACGAGTCGCTGGACCATCTATGAGTTTGCTGAATCTCACCAGATGCCCAAGCAGGGCGAACTGCTTGAGCGCCTTATTTTACGCGTCGCACAAAGCCTAGGTAGGCGGATGAAATTGTGGAGGGTCGCCAACCCGAGCGTGCAAAAGGTCCTATCGTCCTGTAGGCCGATGCTGGAGGTTGACAGAAAAGACATTGACAGAAGGAATTATCACCTGCGAGTCATCACGCAGACGAAATTTTGGGTCGGCCCCTCCAAAAGGGCAACCCAAACAATCTGCCAGTGAGCTTGAGCGAACAATTGAGTTCACTTGCAGGATGAGAGATTATTCAAGTTATTGTTTATCAACGCAAGTATGTACATAGATGCAAACGGCGCAAATCATCCATTTTGAGATGTTGCCTACCGTGACTGTCCTGCCCTTATTGATTCCACAGTCACTGCACAACATCGACGCCTACAGGTGAGGTTTTCACCGAACCTCGACGGTTGGTTGTTTTAAGATGATCTGATGCGTATTTTCCATCAGTAAACCATAACACCACTCTGGCACCTTCGAATCCGAGTCTACTTGACATACCAGCGAGTTAGCCCTCTCACCTCAATCTCCGGCAACCGCAATGTCTAATCAGATGGTTCGGAAGCCTTTATTCAGTTGAAGGTATCGAGGTCACCGTTTTTTTTTAATTACAGGGAAGCCAAACCGCTGTCTCAGCTGGGGAAACTCTATCCATCACGCGGGAGGGCACTTTGCCTTTGCGAACTCCCATTTCGCTAACGAACTATCCACTTGACGTCCTCTTGGGTATCCTCCATCATCTTTACGTACGGGATGTATTGGCATTCCTTTCGGTTCGTCCTCTTGTGTATCTAAACACTCAACTCCATAATGCTGTACACACTTCAAGGTATGTACCACGTTTAGAGACTTGAGGAACTCGCGGTTCTTGTGGATAGATGTTCTCAGGCGCACAGAGCGTGTCAGACCACTCCCACTCCCTGTGGGGACCCACATCAATGCCTCCAGTCTGATTAAGCTACAGCGAATTGCTTGGCATTCCCATAACCTCGAAATGAATTGGACAGTGAATCCCGAGATTCGGCGGGTCACGAAACTCCGCCTTCGTGGGCCAGCAAGCAGGGAGCGCACAAATATCCTCAGCATCGTTCCGGGTACATCCCTGGTCCTTGTATATCAGGAATGGCTCTGCGGACTTGCCCTTTGTGATTTCAACGTGGACGATGTACGAGTCTTGAAACGAATTCCTCTGGAGCACATGGCTCGTAGTGGGCATTATGATAAGGCCGGCGTCCATTTAGTCGCTATCTTCACTACCGATTTCAATTGGGCACCCCCGTGAGTTCTTATCTACAATGTGCAGAATTTCTGGGTCGCTAATGCTATCAGCAGCAAATGCTCGCTACGTGTGTTTGGCGTAGAATATGGGAAAGAAGCCAACCTCGTAGAGTACTTCACCGCTCCATCATACACACCATGCGCGTCGCTCTTTATCTGTGAAGACATCGTTGGAGTGGTTCCGTATCCCGAAGGCGACACATTCCTACGTTTATATATCACAAACTTTGTGACGGGCGTTTCTACGACCATATCAATTGATGTTGGATCCTCCCTCGTGCGCCCCCACCCTTTAGTTTCAGCCGCCACTAACCCTACTGCAGAACTATTATGCTTACCCGATCTGCTGCGTTTGCAACGCTACACCATATATCATCACCAACTCGAAGCACTGCAGGTTCCAAGTTTATCGATGCCCCACAAATCGACTTCCATCGACTGTCGGCGGCCCACAAAACCTTGACCTTGGGGACATTCTAGTTGATCACTCCGACGCCCTAGTTCAGATTTCAAAGATCGATGACGGAGCACATCACAACCGCAGGTTCGAAACTGCCAAGGTCTGGCGGTCCCCACTGGGACTTCACGCTATCACTATTGTATGCTTTGATGAACGCTGCGACACATATGTCCGCCTGTGGCCCACGGGAAAGGAAGCTGAGCCTGCCGAAATATGTTATCTGGAAGGAGGTCCCGCATGTTTCAGCAACCTTGACTATCCGTGGCCTATGGCTTCATCCCCCTCCGGGAATTATGCAGCCTTCGTTCTTCATTGCAGGCGTTCGGATTCTGAAGTCAGGACCTCCTTGTACCTGGTAAAATTCTTCACTGGCCCCAGCGCTGTCAAAGAGCTCTGCCTTGACCTTCCTTCCACTATAGCCACATCTCAGATATGTTCAGTCGCTATTGATGAGCGCTGTGGCACCATCTTTATCACATGCAGGGATGGCTGCCTCCATCAAGTCTCATATGCATGATGGTCGATACGTTGAATGTATCTGGTACCCTTGATATCAGGCTGCCATGATTGGCGTGAAAATCAGACTTCGAACAACGCATTTCACAAATTGGTGCGCACTTCGTTGTCCCTACAGATATATCAAGGTTGTCGCGGGTAGTTCGGGGGCTCTAACTAGTACCCATGAATAGCTGCAGTATTTTGATTTCACTGGAGCGCCGGCTACTCGTTGGTCACAATCACGGCACGGGAAGAGAAGCAACCTGTTGGTTGGGTAGACATGCAGCTCCCCTGGGGCGGGAAAGCCCTTGCTTCCCCTTCTCAATCAAGGCGGATCAGCTTAGGTTGCTAGCAGGAACGATGGCTGAGCGTCGAGGCTTGGAATATCAACAAGGCAAGTGATTTTGACCCGCGAACTACGTATTACCGCTGATGGGACCACACAACCACCCAGCTTGTCGCGATGTCACCGTGGGGCATAGCGTGTTAGTCTTTTTGAGTTGACATTGTGGATTCCATCTCGACTCGTTGGACATACCAGACACAAAGAACAACGAATTCGAAGTTGGAAAACCCGTCCTGCGCGGCAAACTCGGTGGAATCTTGAGCCCGATTCTTCAGGCCCGGCCGAGAGAAGCTTCACCAGTCCAAGTGTGGCACGTTGATAGCCTCGCGACAAACTCACTCGGACAATTCAATAGGATGACGGCAGCAAGTGGCTAGTGATTCATGCCACGCGAAGCGCACTGGAAAAAGAATCGACCTAAACTTCGTTACGGCGCAGTGAAACTTTGACAACGGTTTCATCTCTATAGTACTTGGCACTTCTTCAAAAACATATCATGTGCTCACTTTCGGCCGTGATGGCTTCTTTTGCGGTGAAACCTATTCCGGCGGTATCCAACAGGGCGGATTGATGGCAAGTCCAACGCGAATCCTTCAAACTATCTCAGTCCAGTCGACCTTTGTTCTTAGGCTGTCGCGTGTGTGCTCGCAATCAGCGCAAGTGATTGGCAACGCGCGTGAGGACCTCGGAGAAGTTGGCTCTGGTCGATGTTGGGAGATGCTTCTATATATGTGGCCACTGTGATTATGTCTCCGTTGCCTCGTAACGAGGCGTATCCAGTCTTGCCCTTCTTCTGCATCCCAAGGCCAATAACGATCATTCCGCTGAACTATCAGATACTCAAGCAGCAGGATCGCACGTCTTTTGAAAAAGAGTTTACATACACGGAGCGTCTCGATTCATATCTAATCGTCACTATCATCCGGGCGGCATCCACCGCCATTATTAACCTTGTGTCCTATACATCCCACACACCCATATTACAACTTCTGTCCTTGTGCTGCCCTTGCCTCTCGCGCTTCACGGATTTCCTGGGCCAGAACCACGTCTGGATCACGGCCGCGCACTTCGGGGAGGAGAAGCGTGAACACTAGCCAACTGGTCAGCCATGATCTCACAGATAAGGTAATCAGGAGACATACCAGCACCAACAACACAGCATGCAAAGAAGACTGCAACAACCCATTAAGCGCAACACCAAAGGCATATTGAATAGCACTTACTCCAGAGCACAACAGGTGTACCAACGCTCTTGCTGAGCGTGTTGAACGCAAGGGCGGAGATGATAGCACCCGCTTTGCCCGAGGCGGCGGATATCCCGTGCGCAGACGCACGGAAACGGGTGGGGAAGAGTTCAGCGGGGTAACACTGGACACATTGTTAGCAGGCAATGACCACGGCCGAAAAGTCCGACGAACGTATGTAGTCGTGTTGGCTCCAAAGTTAAAGAAGAACTGCAAGAGCGCGAAATTGACGATGAACGCCGGTTTGCTAAGGGTGGTGAAGCGACCCGCGAGGATAGCGACTACCGGCAGCATGTTACATTGACAGAAGCGATAAGGGGTGCGAGCACGTACGGAAAAGTGCAGCCATGAGGAAGCCCATGATCTGGATTTTCTTGCGGCCCAGCTTTTCTATGAAGAACACCGACGCGTAATACCCTTCAATGTATGGTCAGGCACCATTGGCGTTCGATGACGAATTGTCTTACCGGGTACAAATCCAAGCGCGGTTATGATAATGTTACCTGTTGAAATCTTGAAAAGACGTTCCCATGGGGTACCAGTGGATCCATCGAAACCAATTTGTTGGAGCACAACGTTTTGGTTGAGGTTGATGCCATAGAATCTACCGTTCTGGGGTCAGAACACCCGACAGGATAGAACAAATCAACATACGCGATATCAAGGAGGAACCAACAAACACATGTGCCAATAAGGAGCTTTGCATGGCGCCATTCGGAGAAATAGACGAGGAATTCTGAATCGATTGATCAACGTCGCGCAAACTAGGCGAGCAAACGGGAAAATATGTGTACCAGAGAAATGCGCCTTTTTCGCAGCAACAACCTCAGGGGGTGCAGTGTTTGGATCCACTTGGTCCTGCTGCTGCTCTTGGCGCTCCCGTCGCACCTCTTCGCGCTTCTCAGCAGCATCTGCCTCACCATCCTCTTCCTCCTTCTTTTTAGTTGCCAAATAGCGGGTTGATTCGGGTAGGGTCAACCTTTGGTATAGTGTCCCAAATGCCGGGACCAACGAAAGCCCCACTACAATTCTCCATACACCATCAACAGCGCTGGTGCGGCCGCCCTGCATGACATTCTTGTATGCCGCGAGAACAACGATGGTTACAAGGCTGCCAACAAGACTGCCCCATCCCTGGTTTGAAAATATATATGCCAGCATGGTACCGCGTTTCCGAAGGTTGGCGCGATCTGAGGTGATACTGGCCGACATAGGGTAATCCCCGCCGACGCCAACACCGAGGAGAATGCGGAAGATGCCGAGGTAGATTAGTGATGAATTCGGGGAGAGAGAACCCGTGGGTGTCGTTATGGTAAGAATAGTGGCGAGAATGATAAGCATCAGTTCTTTCCCATCTGAAATTGAATCAGAAATGGATAAGGATGGGGTAAAGATAGTGCACACAGACGGCCTTGCGTCCAAGTGAGTCGGCCGCATAGCCGAAGGCGAACTGGCCGATCACACTGCCAATGTTGGCGCCCGCTTTGACAAACCCTTCGAGGTTCGCGGGGAGATGACCGCCTCCATACAGGCGGTATTGAAGCATAGTGGCTACAGGCTGTGAGAGAACGCGGTGTCAGATTGGTATTCACATGGAATCTAATGATAGAACGCACGTTGATGATAAACAGGTCGTATGCTGCAAGGCTGTGACGTCAGTTACCCAGGCAATGCCAACGACCGCAAGACGACCCACCATCAAGGAAGAAACCGACCCCGGCGATACCGAGCAGCTTAACTTCGGGAAACGTCAGAATGTAGGGTGGCCGCTCGTCGTTGGTTCGTTCATACTCTTCTAGACCCGATTTGTATGAAGAAACAGCAGGGCCGGCGGCAGGGTCTGACCTAGTGGCTGCAGCGACGGCCTTTTCATCGTGTGAGGACGCCGAGGGGACCGACATGGTGCAATATTCTTTTGTCGTGAATGTCAATTGAGGTGATGATGATGCTGGGGAGACGAGGGAATATAGAAGAGCGAGTCAGGTCAAGGAAAGAAGGCTATACTTATAGGTTCGGGGGGACGCACGTTTGTTGGCTCGTTACGCAGTGAAGCGCAAGCGCTAGTCTATGCTCCAGACAGGTAGTGGGTGGAGATGGGGCCTGCTGATAAAAGCTCACACAAAATTGGTGGTCGTGTGCCATTAAATATGTCTGTGCAATCTTGAGATTTATCACTGCTGATCTCGGCATTTGATTGACAGCGCGTGCACATGTGTCATGGGCTCAAAACAGCCGGCCGGCTGCTCGGCCGAATTGTGTAGATCGACTAGTGCTGCTTAGCCGAACAACCTCAGTGGGGGCTGGCTGAGTCATAGTGCCCTCTGATCTTGGTGGCTACATAGATTCGGAACGATGGGCCCCACCCGAAAAAAAATACACATAGTCGGAGTTGTGTTTGAATATCGGAAGCCCCAAGATCGCCAGCAAAACTTTATGGGTTCCAGCCCTATGTGCGCTCAGCTAGACTGTGAGTGAACTCTTCAATGGTCACGAGCTCTTGCACTGCTTCCAGCCGCGTCAAGGTGATGGACTTTGCTCCGTCGAGGCTCTCGCGGCTTCTGCTGTTCTGTTATCCGGTCGCTCGGCTTGCGGGGCCACGGATATTGAAATTTACACCCCGCCCATGCATGTTTCCTTGGGTATTGGGCCTATCGTTCTGAATGTAGCTGGAATGTTCCCACGCATTCCCTACACCCATTCAACGCCAGCCACCGTTCCCGCTTTTTGGTGCTGGGATGAAGGCTATACACGCGTGAAGGGGATATCAGGGGATCGCCACTGGATTGACCCGGGGGGTAATATCACACTACTGCAACACGGGAAATCTGCTGTGCCGAATGCAGCAAGAACCATATTGAATCTTCGAGGCAACCCACAACTGTCAATTTGGCGACGTGATGCACCGCCGAAGGACGACTAGTGGTGTAGTTGGAAATCCAGCTGTTGAGACACAGTGCGTACGTATGGATACTTAGATATGCCGTTGTGGAGGCCAGGAATAAAAACAAGAAACCAAAGCCGATTGGGATGAAAGACTCGCGTTGTGTCCTACACTGCCCTGGAACCCAAATTGCTTCGATGCATTTATAGCGAATGAGTGGGAATGCCATGGCGAAGTTTGGAAGGCCAAACTAAAATAGCACGCCACCGCCCATGAAATGTGACTGATCTGTCTGTCGCACTAGTTGTCGCTGGCGCTCCGATGAGCAAATGTAAGCCCCGCAATATGCACGTTTGTGTTTGAGACCCGCCAGGGTGACGTAAAAAATTATGCGGTGGATGTCATCGCCGCGAAGGTAAAAATTTCGCCGCCCGGAGACTCTGGGTCTTGAAGCCGAGGAGCGTAGTGGATTGCTACGACCTCGCTGTCAAACCCCATAGTGGTGCAGTCATGACCAACACTTGATAACGCAGGCCCGATTTTTGCGGGCCACATTTCATCGTATCACGATGCGCCCAACAGAGTCATGCGTAGAACGGGACCTAGGTCTCGGTAAGGTTGCGTTCGTAAGTTTCACGAGCACGTTCGTCGGTACTGAAATTATATATTGGGATGAACCATCGTGTGCTCCGGGTGGGAAAAATCGTCGGTATAATAGGTTAGAGTGATGTTACACTCGCGGAGTGGGA
>QGOG01001885.1:0-26154 GCA_003313185.1 Collybia sp. MG36
TTGGAAGCGGTAAGGACGTATTGACGATTTTCCCAATGAAGATTATAGGGAGAAGGTCCTTCCCGTTATATACCACTACATGAATCTGACGCCTATTTTAGGACGGCTATACAATGGAAACACTTGATATATATGGGATTGACCAGATCACCGGCACAGAACGGATTTTGATTCATGGGGTAAGTTTTGAATTTGTGTCACGATTGTGCAGAGATTTGAATTCATTAGGCCTTCGTAAGCATATAAACCCTCTCACTTGACGCTTCCCCTGCTCATAATGTGTTTAATGTCAGTGTTACGTCGGGAGGAATGACAACCCATCATTCAGTACTGAACACAATTCCAGTCTCCCCTATCTACTAACGCGAGCATCCTAGTTGGCTCTGAGCCGCTCGACGTCCTCGCGCATAGAATTTGGATATCTGTAGGACCTTCTGGCGCGAACAAGGTACCAATGAACCGGCGGAACCGCGTTCCGGCACTTATTTTGTTTGACACCGACAGGACTACCTCTATATGCTGGCTGATGCTGTCAAGACCTTGTCGCCAGATTCATTCGATTCTCATCTAGTGGCATTAGAGGTATGAGTTTCATATTCCAGTTATTCAACTGTTTGATCCTCACACCTCCAGGATCGCGTTCGTGCTCTTGACAATCGTAGAGGGGCTCATGAAGGACTCCCGAATTGATAGAGCTACTACTGCAATTAAACCAATCTAAGAACAGCAACAGATTCAACATGAGCCGTCTGAGGAAACAGATCGAGACCCCTTAGCGTCTCCAAAACATATCTCCTCCCACTTTCTTCTCCTTCTGTTGCCTTCAATATCTTCCCCACATCTCGAGCCTGAGTGTGAACATTACAGCTGACATAGACAACGGTTTTACACCTAAAATCGAGCAGCTGCTTGATAAAGTTGTCATCGCATCCCTTTCTCGGGGGATCGATCACAAGTACTGTCCGGTCGGGCGGGAATTCGCCCACTGAGGAGAATATATTGGCTGCGTCTCCAGCGCGGAAAGTGCACTTTTCTGCCGGGATGTTGTTGAGCCTTGCGTTCCGCGTCGCGGCTTTGATCGATTCAGCAGAAAGCTCGATGCCAGATACAGTGACAAAGTGGGGAGACAGGGTGATTGCGAACAAGCCTGCACCACAATATGCGTCCACAAGGTGAGTTGGACTGTTGGGGTCTCCGGGATTGGGGCCGAGCGGGAATATACAATCGCGGACATAGTCTGTCAGGGATTCCAAGACGGAATTATTGTTTTGGAAAAAGGAGTTGGCATTGTATTCAAATATCCAATTGCCGACTTTTTCTCGGACTGTTGCATTGTGTTCTGTTATGCAAACATGCTTTTTCAGCCCCGAGGCAAGGTCTTCCACATTCGCATCCGAATCCACTGCGGGCTCAAGAGAATCCCGAAGGAGCAGAGATACACCTTTTGAATAGGTGTGCATATTCCTAATGAAAATGAGCCAGGAGCGAAGAGAGAGTATGTTGACTGACCTGATTATATTATCCCGAATTGGGGGTAGAGCTTCGTTAATGGTGGTGGTTGCGATTGGACATTCCTGCTTCAATCAATATATACGAATAGAAATGTGGACAGTTGAGCTACCTCAATATCCATCACCCTTCGGGTACCAGACTGATTAAAACCTATATTCAGATGCGAGTCGGAATTTTTGGGGGCATCAAAGTGGGGGGTGATCTTTGTGCGGTATCCATATTGCAGTGGTGATCCAATGGTGGGTTGTATCGGAGGGATGACCTCTGCGTGGAGATCTACAGACATTATTGAAGGGTCAAAGCATGAGAATGGGGACCAACTGGAGAAATTTTGATAGGCTTTCACCACAACGTCCCGCTTGAAATCAAGCTGCGTTTCGTATGAGAGCATCTGTGGGAATGTCAACTTTTGTTGGGGTTGATTGATAACATACTGGCCTGGTACTGGCACCCCGCACACGAAGCAAAATATTTACATTTGATTCGATTCGAGTCCCGGAGGTCCGTGTTGGGGGTGAGCACGTCAACCAGATCCGCAAATGAGTGCATACGAGCATTACGATATACGCGTGCTCGAATTGTTTCCCCAGGTAGAGCGAATGGGATAATGACGGCCCAGGGTCGTTTGGGTTCGGGCGACAGTGCGATTGCTTCCCCTAGTTAACATTGATTAATCCCTCTGCTTTTTCCTTGACAATGAGCGCATCACCCAGTCATTTGTGGGGGTAAGAACGTACCAGTAGGACAGAGACCGGCTACAGTGAGCGTGACTTCCTCACGAAACTCGAATGGTGACTCGAATTCGGAACGATCTTTTACCGCTTCGTCCACGACGCCTTTGCCCAATAGTGAGATAATTTCGCGCAACAATACGTCCTCGGGAGAGCAAATCTCGGGGAGACCTCCATTTCGTTTTCGGATTCTTGCAATCTTTTTGTTGCTTTTCCAGCCGCCCGTCCGGCGATGTCCACTATCGAGGCGAGGTTTCTTGCCATCTGGAAGTTTGGTGTCTGTTTCATTCCGCAGCCTGACTTCTCCGACCTTGGGAGAGTTGGACATGGTATATTTCAGGCGCTTTAACGTTGAACCGATAGTCGGACGGGGAAGCAGAGAGTTGAAGCTCAATAACAGATATCTGGCTTGGCGAACGGGCATCAAGAGAGCGCCTGATCTTCCGAAGCCACGTGTGTGTGAAAATGCAACTTTGGTTGCACAAATGGTCGCGTGCCTCAATAGTAATCTGTGACGTAATCCCATGTTTGCACATATTTATTTTACGCGGCTTTCGCATCGTCGTCAATCTTTCATTTTCGACGTCTACCCGAAATTCGAACCGTCAACCGATGCGAGCTCCTTTTATCTTGCCCCTAGTTCTGCGCGCATGCGCAACGCCATTCTCCGGAATAGTGGAGGCTACAAAGCACCGCGAACTGCCTGAACCAGGCTCACCCGAATACTGGTCCAAGATTCTAGTCAGTGGGATCCTGGTTTTGGCTGGTGGTGTTTTCGCAGGGTTTGTGTCCAATGATCATCACTGCCACCCGCTTACATCACATCCATCTAGTTTAACGCTCGGACTTATGGGTTTGGATGAGTTGCATCTCCGAGTGTTGGCCACATCGTCAGATGATTTGACGGAGCAGAATAATGCCAAGAAAGGTGAGTTTCAAACCAACAATGTCCAACACGACCCTCATGATAAATATCGAGTTCTCAAATTGATGCAGAAAGGACGTCATTGGGTCCTCGTTGTAAGTCGACTCGATCCCCGACCCCGACATCTGAGATATTGATGGATCCGTCCAGGTGCTTCTTTTGGGAAATGTGGTAGGTCGAATTCCATATTGACCTCGCTTCGCAGATTTGATGCCGTTGTAGATCATAAACGAGAGTTTACCCATCTTTTTGGACAGCGCTGTGAGTCCCAATAATCGTGCATATCAAAAACTGACAGCTTGAATGATAAGATTGGAGGCGGGGTTGCTGCGGTTGTCATTTCGACAACAGCCATTGGTGCGTATTTTCTCCATGCCAATAAGATGCGAGCTCACGATATTTACTGCCTTCAAGTCATCTTTGGGTATATTCCATGAGTCCCGAGGCCGAATTTTATATATTCATCCAGCCCACTCTTTCATGTAGCGAGTGCGGCAGATTAATTTTCCGGATTAGCGCCGTACTAATTCTTCATAGAATCATTCCCCAAGCGGTCAGCGTTCGATATGGGCTCTCCATTGGTGCCAAGTGCGCACCTGTGGTACTGGGGCTCATGTGGATTCTTTGTGAGTCTCAACGGTATCATCTGACCTCTCACCACATATCAATTTTCTACAGCCCCGATTGCGTGGCCCATCGCCAAATTACTTGATCGTGTTTTGGGAGCAAACGAACAGCATACCTACAAAAAGGCAGAACTAAAATCATTTTTGCAGTTCCATCGCACCGGAGAAGAACCATTGAGGGATGATGAGATCGCCATTTTAAATGGTGTTCTTGAACTCAACACTAAAAATGTTGAGATGATCATGACGCCAATGAAGGTAAATCACTTGCCCACCTCCAGGCCGATATGTTGACAATGCCAGGATACTGTGATTCTTAGCGCCGACACCATTTTAGACCACAAAACGGTTGACGCCATGTTTGTTGCTCTACTTCGTATATCGGCCCAACTCACAAGTGTCCTTCTAGTCTTCTCAGCGGTTATTCCCGCTTTCCCGTCCATGATGCCAAGGATAAAACGGCGTTCATCGGGCTACTGTTAATCAAGAAGGTAGCAATCGTCAACATCCTTTGACCATTTCTCTCACAGAACGATGTGTAGCTTCTGACGTACGACCCTGCCAAAGCACTTCCCGTCTCCAGCTTCCCCCTTTCGATCCTCCCTGAAGCCCACCCATCAATCAACTGCTTCCAGGCACTCGATTACTTGTGATCAATTTAACCCTTGTCATACATTTCATACTCAAACCGTTTAGCCAAACGGGACGTGCCCATTTGTTGCTTATCAGCCGCACACCAGGCAGAGCTGGAGGCGCCATTGGGGTCATCACACTGGAAGGTGAGCAGATACCGAACCAATCTGTGTTAAATAACGTGCGCTCATTCACAAATTAGACGTCATTGAGGTGCGTATCTCCTAGATCCGAGACCGAATACCTACCTACCTGGATTAGGAAATAATTTCCGAGGAGATTGTCGATGAGACCGACCGTTACGAAGATAATCAAAGTAAAAGACACGCAAAACGCATGACAACATCTGCAGTGATGCGCGGGTGATTCAACATCTCACCTCCGGTTTTGGATCACATCTAATCGAATATTTAGGATTGTGGAACGCGAACGCCGCCGAGACTCAAGCGCGCAATCAGAACGCACTCGCCTCATAGGAGGTTTGTCAGCGGAATCGGGCACCTATGGCGCTATCGTGAGCGAGTCCCCGCCCAATATATGAGGCAATATGTGGCACTTTTTGACTCCTTATTTCCTGGAACATATGTAATCATGATAAAGATAACAACACATTGGGAGGCTGCCACCTCAAATCATAAGACATAACATCATAAATCACTTTCTATGTGCAGGGAACACACCAGTCATCCCAATGCTGCCTCCCGGTCTGAATCCTCGTGATCGTCTCCCAGAGGGCAGCACCCACCTGCCCGAGCCCTGAATCGGATTGCAATACCAAATCAATACCTTCAAACCCAATGCGCCCGATGGGGGCAACAATGACTGCGGTCCCCACCCCAAATGCCTCCAATAATCGATTCTCAGCGGACCATCTCGACAGGTCTGACATGGTCAGGGTACGATCTTGGACATGAATGCGAGTCGATGACGGAATCCCCGGCAAGGTCAATCTCCCGGAGGAATGGGCTTCAAGGATCAGCATGCATGAATCCCGGGTCACCCCAGGCAGTATGGTGCCATCCAAGGGCGGCGTGAGGACGTCCAGATCTGATATGTTGGAGACAAGCCATCAGGTACTTATTCGATTCGGAGGGCCCAAATGTACCTCCGTCATCACGCTTGAGGACAACGAAGAAATTCATTGCTCCAGCTTCCAGTATTTTCTTGTCTTCTCCAAGGAGCCAGAGATTTTGATCGTACCCCTGCTTCACCGCCAGGTTTTGTGACAGGAATCCGGGAGCGTAATTGAGGCCCAGCTTGTGGTTCCCAGTCCCGCCCGGCCATGAACGAGCAATATCCCCGACTGCGAGCAGGGAGATGGTTTTGGTATGGGTGCGGAAGTATGGCCCCGCTGGGGAGACTACGACATAGAGCGTCGCGCTGTCTGATGCTGCGACTCCGAAGCCTATCGCACATCAGCAGGGCTACAACCTAAAATGGCGAGATGGCAACACGAACCTGCTCGAGTTCCAATCATGGTTGGTCGGATATAGAGACTGTAGCCGGGGAGTGTGGGTATCCATCTTGATTCTAGCAAAACGAGGCGCTTGATCAGAGCGAGCAACGCCGCTGTATCGAAAGCCTGGAGTCGGTCCGGGCCGTCAACCCCTGGATTGCGAAAAAGAGGTTATAAAAACCCACGGGTAATGCGACACGCGCCGCTGAGCGTGCGAAGCGTTGCATATTTTGGTCAGGCCTGAAGAGTCGAGGAGCTCCGTCGGGACCTAGATACGCCTGAGAAGTCCATGAAGAATCTGCGGCAAGGGGGACTGGGATGGCATACCTTCATGCCCTCAAAGATATTTGGGCAGAATTGCAGACACGAGCTGAAGGGGTCAATGCTGAGGAACTCAAATGGTTTGATCTCTGGCGCAGACCAGCCGGTGGTCGGATGATACTGGGCAATGAGCATGTGGTCCGTCTTGGTCTGCGATACGGCTGTTTTGGGCTCTGGTGTTCCAGGTCACTAGACATGCGCCGTACCTTCCCAAAAACAAGGGATTCTGGTGCCGGAAGGGGCTTCAATGCATGTGCCAGTTTTATCGTTAGTCTCGACGTCTGTTCTTATAAACCTCATCCAGATGGAATGGTCAAGGGGTGCAAATCACATACATCAAGGTCTGCGATGTCTTTGGTTCCATGTTCAGTAGCCATCACGTATAAGCTCAAGAGTGGGATATAGGGATCAGGATGAGTTCCCAAGGTAGAGGCTGGCTTCTGTGGTATATGAAATCTTATGATAACTTTGCTTCCTGAGTCCGAGTCATTCCCATGAACATTCGAACCTATCGGATTGTTCCGATCGGCCGAAGGGCGCAATAGTACAAGTGATGCGCGTGGCGGGGAGAGGAGATCATTGAGGGGTCTTCGATGAGGGAATTGAAATCACCACCAGGAAGGCGTATTCGATATGGTCACTCGAGGTTGCTCGCTTGGTGCACCTGCTGGTGGAACTTTGGAAGAACCCGTTGAGAAACAAAAGAAAACAAACGATAAAGATAAGCGTCTCGACGAACTTGAACGCGTCGAGAGCCTGAGGATGAACGAGATGAGCAAACACAAATGGAACAGATTGAGGGATTAATGCACTGAGTTGAATCTACAAAGAAATCAGGTAGAGTACAAGACACAACAGGACTTGGAGAGAGAAACTAAGAATACTAAATGATGCTGTGGGTCTCGGCGTGCGACGGGAGTCTCGGGCATCGAACATCCGGGCGGGTGTCGGTTATGTCAGACAGGGATTTGTGACAGCTGAGCGGTACCGCTGCACTCCACTGACTTTCAGATGGGCTAAAATTTGACCAGGTTGAAATGTCGATCATTCCCAGCACACATGGCGGCCTGCATCATTGTTTGGAATCAGAGGCGACCATCAATACGCAGGCAGGCTAAATATATACCTAAATTCATATCCAATTTGGCGGTGCTTTTGGCTGACCCCTATATTACCTATTTAATCACCAGTACTATCACACCTTTGGATAGCAACTTTATCCTCAACCTTCGATGGTGTCCGTCTACAATAAATTCTTCAAAGATTCAATCAACGATCTCAAGAATAGGCCCATCCCACTTCTGACGTTGCTCGAAACAGCCACAGCACTCATTGATTTGTTTTCCGCCAATGAAGAGAAACGCGCCCTCAAAGTCGGCGGCTCGACCCTCGAGCTTCATGCCGTCCTCCGCGCTATGCTTCATTATGCGGCGGCGTGCGGCGGCGAGGACAGCCAGCGTTATACTGCATCCGCAATCTCCCTCTGCGCTGTCCCAGATGACCCAGGACACGAGAGAACGCTCGTGATGCTCCGTGATCTTGCTGGAATATGGGCCACCCACCTTCTATTCATTCGTGGGTGCCACCACCACATGGCCGGTGGCTGATTCTCACTACTGAGTGTTTCCAGTTCGGCACGAGGCCGCCCGCTCCGCTCAGCGGGACAAGGCTGATCTGAGACATTCGGAGGGTGTGCGAGTCATGGGCGCTACCTCAGGGGCCCGTGGTGCCTTCAAAGACCGGGTGCGTGCTATATCCCCTAATTCGACTCTGGGCTGATCGTTCCCCGTACCAGCTCCTCCAACGGGACGGGTATCAGTGCATCGCAACAGGGAAGCTGGATGGACGCTACCCATGTTGTAAGGGTCCGTCATATATCTTGACTGGATGTCATATCATCCGCAACACCATCTCTACTTGTGATTTTCAAGGGGATCCGGAAGCAGTGCGTCATTCGGCCTTCCTCCGTGTTCCGCTCATTTCTGATCATGATCAGTACGAATCTGTTATGACGACACGCGACATCCTCAAGAATTACGCGGGTATATCGGAGAGCGCCCTCCGAGACATGGAGGACGATGTTGACAGCCCCGCTAATGGCCTTCTGCTCGGTGCCGATTCGCACAATGCATTTAGCAAATTTCAGTGGTGCCTCCAGAAGACTGATGTACGTGTTCCATCCAACCCCGAAAGCAATATTTATATGGTTATTCTTCGCAGATCCCGAACCGGTACATGGTCGAGATCTATGGACGGGTGCATGGATTCAGTGATATCGGCCAGGGAGACACGAGGATCATTGAGTTTAGAGACCACAGCGCGGAGCTCCAGACTGGCCAGAGCCAGTCAGGTCCTGGCCTGACGAGGGTGGGTGGGGCCCCGTTACCAGACCCACGGTACCTTCGGATTCATGCGGCCATCGCCGGTGTCCTACACATGAGCGGCGCAGGTCAGTTCTTCGATGAACTCATAGCGAGGTACGACGACGACGACGATGTGGATGGGGAGGGAACAGCCTCCTCCATCAACACTTGGGAGGAGTTTGAGACAGCCGTTGAGACGGCAGGACTCAAAGAGCAGTTGCATTCCATGAATTTGGGTGCTCGCCACGTATCCCATCTTTAAATAATGCGAAACGGCTACCGGAGGCGACAAACATTATAATTGCACACTTGTACACTGTCCTTTTCTGGGTTCGAAGCACTTGTCGTCAACCTGTGGTTGGATGTTGAATGCTTTCAATAGAAGATTGAAATTGAAACCTCGTCAGGAGAGGGGTAAACGGTCTGCAAACCGAGGGATTTGTTCTTTACCCCGCCATGGGTGTCCCTAGAAGCGAGGCGGATCTGTAAGCAGCTTGGTGAGGATGTCGGGTATGGTTGCGCGGTGACGCGATCTCCCAAGAACATATAGCAGAATCTGCGACCAAAGTTTCAAAGAAGGCAATCAATACTCTCAAGAATGGGCCCACCCCGCTCCTGACGTTATTTGAAACAGCCACATCATCAATATGCTATTATTTTCTATGCACAGGGGATACACCAGTTATCCCACTGTTGCCTCCCGGTCTGGATACTTGTGATCGTCTCCCAGAGGGCAGCACCCACCTGCCCGAGCCCTGAATCGGATTTTCGCAATACTAGGTCGATACCTTCAAACCCAATGCGCCCGATGGGGGCAACAATGACTGCGGTCCCCACCCCAAACGCCTCTACTAGTCTATTCTCGGCGGACCATTTCGACAAGTCAGACATAGTGAGGATACGGTCTTGGACATGAATGCGAGTCGATGACGGAATCCCCGGCAAGGTCAATCTCCCGGAGGAATGGGCTTCGAGAATCAACATGCATGAATCCCGGGTCACCCCAGGCAGTATGGTGCCATCCAAGGGCGGCGTGAGGACGTCCAGATCTGATATGTCAGAGACAAGCCATCAGGCGACAGTTCGATTCAGATGGCTCAAGTGTACCTCCGTCATCACGCTTGAGGACAACGAAGAAATTCATAGCTCCGGCCTCCGTGATTGTCTTGTCTTCCCCAAGGAGCCAGAGACACTGATCATATCCCTGCTTCACCGCCAGTCTTTGTGGCAGGAATCCGGGCGCGTAATTGAGGCCCAACTTATGGTTCCCAGTCCCGCCCGGCCATGAACGAGCCATTTCCCCGACTGCGAGCAGGGAGATGGTTTTGGTATGGGTGCGGAAGTACGGTCCCGTTGGGGAGACCACGACATAAAGTGTCGCGTTGTCTGACGCTGCGACTCCGAAGGCTATCGCATGTCAGTACGTCTCGGCGGTGAGATCGCGACACGAACATGCTCGAGTTCCAATCATGGTTGGTCGGATATAGAGGCTATAACCAGGAAGTGTGGGTATCCATCTTGATTCCAGCAAAACGAGACGCTTAATCAGAGCAAGCAACGCCGTTGTATCGAAAGCCTGGAGTCGGTCCGGGGCGTCAACCATTGGATTGAGAAAAAAAAAAGAGGCCATAAAAACCCACGGGTAATACCACGCGCTCTGCTGAACGCGCGAAGCGTTGCATGTTTTGGTCAGGCCTGAAGAGTCGAGGAGCTCCGTCGGGGCCTAGATACGCCTGAGGAGCCTATAGAGGACCTGCAGCAAGAGCAACAGGAGGCGTACCTTCATGCCCTCAAAGATATTCGTGCAGTATTGCAGACACGAACTGAAGGGATCAATGCTGAGGGGTTCGAATGGTTTGATCTCTGGCGCAGACCAGCCGGTGGCCGGACGATAATGGACAATGAGCATGTGGTCCGTCTTCACCTGTAACACGGTTATTTCAAGTTCTGGTATTCCAGATCACTAGGTATGGCCGCACCTCACCAAAAACAAGAGACTCTGGTGCCGGAAGGGGTTTCAATGTTTCGGCCAGTTTTATCGTTAGTCTCGACGTCTGTTTTATAAACCCTCATCGAGGTGGAGTGGTCAAGGGGATGCGATCACGTACATCAACATCTGCAATACCATTAGCTTCAGTTCCATGTTCAATAGCCATCGCGTATAGGAGCAAGAGCGGGGTATAGGAATCAGGATAAGAATTAAGAGTTTTCAAGGTGGAGGTTGTGATATATGAAATTTTATCACGACTTCGCTTCATGAGTCATTCCCATACCCATCTGATTGGCCCGATCGGCCGAAGGAGTAGAACGATGCAGGGGTCATAGAGGCCCCTCAACGAGGGAATCACTGGCAGCAACACGGGTTGGATATCGACATTCAACATTGTCAAGATTGCTGGGTACGCCTGGATTCCCCATGACCTCCAATCCGCGGCCCAGAGTGGGATTTC
Source organism: Collybia sp. MG36 (assembly GCA_003313185.1). Lineage (NCBI taxonomy): Eukaryota > Fungi > Basidiomycota > Agaricomycetes > Agaricales > Clitocybaceae > Collybia > Collybia sp. MG36. The sequence continues at coordinate 11,018 of QGOG01001885.1, forward strand.
AAGTGCAGGGAGTATTTATTATGATGCACAACCTTGTGAGTGCTTGAAATTGTGCTGAGAGTCGCGCACAAGGGGGCTGCATATCGTTTTCTATTGTTTGGGATCAGAGGCGCCATGCCAGTGAGCGCCGATCAAACTTCGGCCACGCACAGGTGATGACGCCGGCCTAGAGGCTCTGCATTGTGCAACTGCTCTTCCACCACTCCCAGTGAACGAGGAGATAATCCAGCTAGTATGGTCTTCGCAAGGCTATCCTCGTTTTACCCTGGGGGGGTACCACCAACAAGCCAAATCATCCTCGCTTCGCTATCGATCCTATTCATCGTTCGACGATTTTTTCATCGCCGCAAACGCCACTACAAGGTCCCGAGACTCGGGGAAAGGGTTTTGGTCTTGGGCGCGACAGGTGGGATCGGTCAGGCAGTTGCGCATTCATACGCTAGACGGGGTGCAAGGGTTTGCATTGTTGGCCGCCGCATAGAAAAGGTTGAGGAAGTTCTCGCTGAATGTCGTGCCCTCCATCCGCAATCGGACGAGACCAGTGGAAAGTTGTTGGGAATTGATGGCGATTTTGCGGACATTGATGCAATGGCTCGTGTCCGAACCACCTTGGAGAGGGGTCAGTACCACAGGTTCATGATACGCGTAATCCTGGACTGATCGAGCATTTAGAATGGCAGGGTCTCGATACATTGATTGTCGTTGCGGGCGTATCAGCACTCCAACCGCTCATGGCAATTGCTGGCCTGGCAGCACAGGGAGAAGCGTTTGAACCTGCAGAGGCCACTACAAGCGGCATGCGGAAAGTCCTACATTCAGCAGAATTAGCGACTCGGGGTAATTTCTATGGCCCTTTGATCTCAGCAGTAGCTTTTGTATGTCGTCTGCTCAATCTTCCATCAAGCTCGAACGTCATATTGACATTTTTTCCCTCTAGATTCCGTTGCTCAAAACGACGTCCAGCTCCCCTTCGATACTGCTAGTTTCATCCCTGGCCGCATTAACACCGCCCCCGACACGGACACTGTACGCATCTACAAAAGCGGCATCCTCAGTGCTCTACCAGGCCCTCGCCATCGAGCATCCCTCGATCTCGTTTTCATTTGTTTACCCTTCAACAGTCGAGGGCGATTTCCGCGCCTCTGCGGTTGATAGTGGTCCCGTCCGAGAGGCCGATCCAAATAAATACGGATTGAAGCGTCAAGATGTCGCCGAGAGGTGCATCGTAGCTATTGACAGATACGAAAGGAATGTATTCATGCCGGCTTGGATGGGAATTGCCCCGGTCTTGTATTGGGTCTGGCCATCGTTCATAGAATGGAGGGCGAAAAAGAAATACAATTTCGTTAATTGAGCGGCGTAGATTACATAGATCTCGGTAGGCTACTTAGACCAGCCAATACATGTTATGATAAGTAGTGCCACTACAGTGATCGTCGCGTCGATAACTTTGAGGGTCCAAATAAACCATAGGTTCCGCCCGAGAACCTAACCCCAACCGCTGGTTTCCTCCCTAACCTGGAACCACCATGATGTTCGTCCAGCCACTTCGCCGACTGATAGGACGACCTGCCCTCGTTTCTTATTTCCATAGCACACCCAACTCATGGGCTTCAAGGAAGGTGGTGCAAAAGTTCAACCTCGCTGATATTGGTGAAGGAATAACAGAATGCGAGGTCATCAAGTGGTTCGTCGCCGGCCGGAGCTAATTTCTATGGTCGAATGAAATTGAACAGTTCTGCAGGAGTGTTCAGCCTCTGGCTACTATACAGGCTTTTGATCCTCTTTGTGAAGTGCAAAGCGACAAGGCTAGCGTTGAGATTACTAGTCCGTTCGATGGCGTGGTGAAGGAGCTCCTTGTGCAAGAGGGGGAAGTCGCGAAGGTGGGGTCAGCCCTTTGCTTGATCGAGATAGACGAGGAGATTGTGGCAGGTGCTGACTCGTCGACGGTCGAACCCGTCAATGCGGCACCACCTGCACCAGCGAGCCCACCACCATCTCCAGTCACGGACCTTAGCCCTGCTCCACCGCCACCACCTCAGCAGCAAGCGGAACGCGATGCGTCTCAGCGGCGGCGTCACCCAATGGATCCAGCGTTCGTCCCGGAACTGCAAGGCGCGGGGTCTGAGAATGTACTTGCTGCTCCGTCCGTACGCCATTTTGCGCGTCAGAGTGGCATAGACCTTGCCAAATTAGTGCCGGGCAGCGGGAAAGGTGGCAGAATAGAAAAGAAGGATGTAGAAGCCTCTTTGTCGAGCGGCGGCGTTGCTCAAGTGCCCGAGCATGCTCCCCAAACTGGTGCGGACGTTGTTGTGGAGTTAGGCAGGACTCGGTATGGCATGTGGAAGGCCATGGTCAAAGTGAGTGCATCACAAGTTGGATGTTTATAATTCGCTTATGATGAGGTAGAGTCTGGAAATCCCTCATTTTGGGTTCGTATTCGACGTGAGTATGTCCTGTCACCATTGACCGATCCATGCAGGTACTCTACCACTCTCGATCTCACCGCGCTGCACAATCTGCTACCAATCTTGAATGCACATATTCCTCAGCACTTTCTCCCCTCGGTTCCATCATCTTCCATGTTGGTGAACCCATCCGCCATATTCCCTGCACCCTTACCACCACAAGTATCTACCTCTCATCAATTCACTCGCCTGACTTATCTCCCCATCCTCCTCAAAACGCTATCGAAATCCATGATCGAATGGCCCCTGTTCCGTTCATCAATAACACCAGTGACATCATCAACACCAGCCTCACAGAAGCCCAGCCTCACAATCCGTCCCCAAGCCGATATAAGTATAGCCCTATCAACCCCTACAGGTCTCTATACTCCAACGCTACAGGGGGTTAACGCACAATCTATTTATTCCCTCTCATCACAGCTGAAACACCTTTCTCACCTTGGTCGGCAAACGCCCTGCGGCTTATCCCCAAAAGAAATGCCTAAACGCGGAGGCACGTTGACAGTATCCAACGTCGGGGCCTTAGGCGCTGGGGAGTTTGCTTCCCCGGTTCTTGTCCCTGGGGGCGGAGTTGCTATTGTCGCCATAGGGCGGGCGAAATGGGTTTGGGATGTCGAGAGAGGCGATGGGTCAGGCGAGAGAAGACTCAAGGTCGGCATCAGCTGGAGTGCGGATCATCGCGTAGTTGAAGGCGCCGAATTGGCTGCCTTTGTGGAATGCTGGAGGGGATATGTGGAAGCTCCGGAAAGACTGATCGCTGACAGTGTATGATTATATTCTTACTAAAGGTGTTAGCACACCCAATCCATATTGGTCTTTGTTTCCGCCGCATAACCCACGGATATACACAGATTACGCTTCGAACCATGTGGCATGACACACACTCAAGGTGCGCAGTCTTGTCCAGGGAATGATAAGAGAAACATACTCTTGTATTGATATACTGATGGGGTGACTATACAATGTTAATTCATTCGCGATTGCGCTCAATCAAGATCAATCGAAATCTGGTTCGATGACCCATCCCTTGCTCCATACCTTCTTGGGATCATACTTGGCCTTCAATTTTCTCAGCCGAGCCAAGTTTTTCCCATATACCTCCTCCACACCCACGCGGTCAGATCCCAGGGAGAAATTACCCGGCGTAGGGAGCTTGACGCCCGTTTTCTCCGTGTTGGCGTCCTTGATGTATGTCGCGATTTGTGAGACCCAGTCACGAGCTGGCGTGTCAAGTGCCTCTTGAGTGTGGCTGCGGGAAAAATCAGACAATGAATATGATGAAGTGGGTCGAGATATACCGCCCGGTGATGATCACGTAGTAGTGAGGCGACCGTGCGGGGTACGCGGTTGCACTGACGTCCACCTCGGTTATCTTATTTCTGTAGCCAAATTCCCACATCACCGTGCTACCCCTCGTCTCCTCGTTCTCGGTATATGCGATCCATTCGCCAAACACCTTGGTGAAAACGTCTTCCCATAGATCCTCGAACAATGCGCCACCGATGACTGCACGTGGGGGTCGGTTGGCGAGGAATGCGTCGGAGCCATGAGAGATGGCGTTGAGGTTCGGAGCTGCCCCCGTTTTCTCAAACACGGGGGTGAGGGTCGTACGGAATGGGGAGAGAATCTTCTCAGCCTCTTGGGGATCTCCCTCGATGTATGGGATGAGCATTACACCTGGCTGCCAAAGGCACGAATTAATTATTTTTTATTTGCTGGTGCGGGAAGGCTACATACATAGAAGTGCGGGGGCGCACGGGCAAAGGCCATGATGAGTCTGGATCCCGGGGCCTGTTTATCGAGAAATTCCTTGGATAATGGTGAATTAGGTACGGTATATTCAAGCGGATTCAACCGCGAGCAGACGCACCTTGGTTACTTTGAGAACATTGGCGAGCTCAGTTCCAGGGTAGGCCAATGCACCGACGAGTGTGGGCCCCGCAGTCGGGTACGCTTTCACGACAAACTCTGCGACGATCCCAAACTGATTTCCCCCACCTGCGCCAATCTGTGAACAAACACAAACAATATGGAGCCATCAATGGTGCTAACCTCTGATCGCCCAGAACAGATCCGGCTCATCTTGCGCACTGCACTTGACGATCTTGCCATCGGCCAAGACGACGGTGGCCTCGACAAGATTATCAATCGCCAGCCCGTGATGGCCAGAGAGATTCGAGTATCCACCCCCGGTCATAGATCCCCCAACGCCCACAAACCAGACATTTCCGCCAACAACGGCGATATCGTGCTTCGCAATCTCAGAGTACACGTCGCCCCAGACAGCACCACCTTGGAAAGCTACAGTCTTCTTATCACCGGAGACTCGGACAGCCTTCAAATGGGATAAATCAAAGACTAGGCCGCCTTCGGACGACGAAGCCGTCGATGTGTGGCATCCGCCACTCTTGACTGCGACCTCGAGCGGGGGGTTTTGCGCGCGTGCGAAGCCGAGGGCGAGGGCGATGTCGGCAGGAGTTTCGGGAAAGACTATATACGCCGGGCGCAGGACGGAAGTGGCGGACACTCGGGTGTTGGCCTCGTCGTAACCGGGAGATGAGGGTGTTACAACAGTCCCAGAAAAGCCTTGGATGGTGCTCATATCGATTAGCGGTCAAGCTAGTTGGGTGCTGTGGTAGTGGGGATCATATATACATAGTTCGTGGGAGTGTCCGATGCGGCCAACAGTCGAACGTATGCTTCGGACTGACGAAAAGTGGGTTTTGCTGATAAAGAATGGATTTGCTGATATTCTTGCCTTGCTCCAATAATACAATACTGATCATCCATATCAATCTTCAAGTCCTCGGCGAGTCGACGGCGACTAGACCTGCGACCCACTCTTGAAGACCATCAGCGTGTGTATGGCTATTGTGGGGGTTTTCTCGACCGGGCCCCGAGAGTTGTCAATAACATCAATGTTGGCGCTGGGAGTCAATTTTGGCTTCAGCGGCACTCTTTTTTAACCTGTGGGTTCGACATAGGCCTGTGTCAGGATTCGTGAGCAATTGTAACCAGCGCCATACCCCGGTTCGAGTTTCGACCTCCCTATCCTCACAACTACTCTCCAGAAAATTTCTCTGTCTCCGCATCAAACTCGCGGTGGAGGTGACTGTTTCAACCCCTTGCAATCAGAAAATCACCGCCATCACCATGTGTACGGTTTGGGGAAGTCGGGAAGCTAGGATCTGGACCAAGCGCCGCTGCTAAGTTTACGCAAGCTATCACGGACAATGGTTCCGAATTCGCCATCTGATGATGCAGGTCCCAGGTTGCGAATAGAAGCCAAGTGTAAAGTTTGCGCGTTGACGTGTGTTCGGGAATAAGACCTCGAAATACCGTTGCTGTCCAGCCTATTCTGAATAGCAACAACACTCGATCGAGTCCTTTCTAAGGATCGTTGGTTACAACTACCTGGTACTAATTCCAAACAGTCTACCTACGAGGAGACCAGTAGTAAGCCCGAAATCTTGAAATCCGGGAGGTCCCACGCTTGGACGGCTAGCGGCCTAGAACACGACTTTCGTCCGCCCAAAAATATACTCACCATTGTGCTGATGTATGATGGTTTATGCCATATATGCTTTACAGGGGCGCCTCCTGGAATGTCCGCGGCACTGTCCTACAATATGTGGTGCGTCCCCACTGCCATCTTCTATTCGCGTTCTGAATATCTATCATCAGTGTGAAAAAAGCTCTGGTGTATACGCTGGATTGATTGATCTCCAAGGTTGCTTGCGCTCTTGGCCACAATACAATAACGGCACGGTTGTCCCAGCGGCAGAAGGCATGTCAGGAACACATGAAACCTAATGCAGACCTCCGATTAGTTCGAAGAGCATCATATGACATCTCATCACGAATGTTTTCCGCTGCCGTGACGGCGTGGTACTGTCCACTCCGGGGATGACTAACTCCATGAGGACAGTAACCCAAAGATCGCCTGTGGCTTTATAACATGGGGGTCAGATAAGCTACGCGGTTCTTAGGCGTAATTCCACCACTGTCTTCACTACCCTGAAAATCGGGTCCCTAGACAAGCCACCAACCGTCCCTTCATGGATCCTGGACAATCTTTGCCTCCAGCTGTCTTGAAGCAGCTGGAAACTGGCTTTGAGCATCTGTAAGCTTGGCGAACGTATTCCCTTTTCAATTTAGACCCACCTGTTAAATTATCGCCGTAGGCTTGACAATAAATATTACATTCTAGCATCCACTGTAATGCTTCTTTATGACCACATTCTTACCTTCGAGGTATTCATTTTTCCCGATGATATCTAACCGCTGATTAATAATTCATGTAGCGGGAACGTGTTTACATTTGGAACCAGAAGAAGAGTATACCATCGTACCTCTTCTTTGTTTTCCGCTATGTCACCCCCATCGTCTCTATTCTGAACCTTGTGGCCGAGCACAATCCCCACTGGTCAGGGAAGACCTGTAGCGATTGGATATGGCTCCCTGTCGCTGTGGGGCCAATCATCAGCGTCGCCACTGGAGGTAGGCCATCATCGTCCTCGTGTTTCTTGATATTAATCTTCATTGACATCATCAGTTATTTTAAGTGAGCTGGGGAAGCCCTCCACGATCCATATTATAACAAATTGTCCCTAGTTTTGAGGGTACATGCTATCTATGCCCGTTGTGAGTTCGGCTATGAGCTCTGCGCTCACCATTGCTCACTCGCAATTCTAGCGCGGTGGATACTATATCTTACTATACCTGTGTATCTGGGTCAACTTGGGGTAATGGGGGTAGGTTTTAACTCTCTCGGCTGTGATATCAGGTTCGCTGATCAATTCCCTATCGCCGACGCTACCATCAGTGGTCTGTTGATGGCGGTGTAGCTGCTCAACTCCCACCTGGGTTCATCGGCTGTGTGCCAAGCTCAAAACCTGGGACGGGGATTCGTGCGTTTGGTTATGCTTTGACCGTCTGAAACACATTTCTCACCCCTGTGTAATCCAGAACTGTCCGCTTTGTACATTGCTGCACTCGTCTTTGATGCTATGATATTTGCACTGACGCTCGGTCGAGCGGTATACATGCATCTGACCAAGTCAACCATTCCATTGGTTACACTCATAGTGAGAGATGGTACACTGTATTTCATGTCAGTGCGAACCGCGCAGAATATCCAAACAGCCGCTCATATTCCTCCTATTCAGGGTCATTTTCATTGTGAATCTGGTCAACGTTTTTCTGCTCACCGTATGCTTCTCCCCTTCATTCGCGATATATATTCTGACACTGGCCCTTACTTAGCTCGCACCCGTAAGCCGAATTAAAAATTCAAAAATGCACCCAATACTCACGATAAGTTAAGCCTGATATCGGCGCTATAAACGCACCCTTCGCGAGCATGTAAGCGCCATGAACCAAGCCTTGATCACTTCTCACCATCTCGACCAAGGATCACTGCCATTCTCGTCGCACGGTATTTTATCATCGACTTTTTAACAGCCGAGCGCTCAACATGCCTCTAGACTCATGCTAAATCTTCGCGAGGCAGGACAAAAATTACACATCTCACATGGGAACAATATCAATAACATCTCTGTTGGGACCTGGGTTGTGGCCGCTCCCCAGGGTTCAAAGGGGACCGGGAGGACTTCCCCTACCTACCGCCCCGGCACAGGTGGTACTTCGACGTTCCAGGACATGATGGGGCTCGAAGAGTTCGGTATCCCCCTTGGTCTCGATGAGGAGGAAGATTTTGATAGTTTTGATGCTCAAAGTCCACATGAGGACGATGGGTATGAATTGGACGCTGCCCCATCTCGGTTTGATCAGGTGTAGGATTTTTTGGGATTTGGATATTTGTATTATTTATTCGTGGAACCAAAAATAATAATACCGCCATAGTCTGACTTCGTGCAACAACAGTCAGGCGTGAAAACCCACGAGGCGGTCTTGATGGCCGCCTCCACCTTGAATGAAACTCATCACCCAGCTAAACTCCCAGACTCGGGCCATTTCGTTGCTTCTGAAACCTGATTCATCTGGTCGAGTGAGTGAGAAGATGAACCAAGCGTCCTCTGTACCCAGGCCCCTATGATTCAATTAATATTATATGTTGGTGTGGAATATTATGCCTTCAAGCGCGTGCCAAGCAAACGTAAATAGATTCCTCTCCTCATCCCATCGTCCAAATTCCGGTGAAACTTCAGGCCAGCCAGGTTGTACCAGACTTAGTTAATTTCTGTAAGCCCATTCGTAGTTTTACTGGAGGTAATCACATCTAAAGTCCAGGTCTGTGGGGTTTTGTGTGCACAGCAGCAACGACTTCGGCAAATACTGCATAAACCATTTTGGTTGTCGTGTCTTTGCGAGACCCGCGCAAGAAAAGAGGTCGATTCTTACCCCCAAGATTCGCATATCCACTATGGAGCCACCATTAACCCCTTTGACGACCACTAATGGCTCACTCAATCACGAACCTCCTGTGGTTGAAACGACAACGTCATTCGATCCCGATATCTTTCGCACATATCTTGTATCATTATTACCTCCAGTTATCGGCGCGCTACACTCGGAGCTTGGGTCTCTATTCGACGATGAGTATGAAACACGCGTTACACGCTTCGCTACAGAGCCAGGGGGCGTGATTTATGTTGTGAAGGTCAAAGAGGAAGTTGAAGGTATATTTTCCCGAGTATGGTGTTATGGCCTTTCGTGAATAGGTTAAATGATGCATATACAGATGACGCGCCACCGGTTCATAGCTACCACCTCACCCCTCATCTTACCTATCACCCTTCGCATGCGACAACCCTGGCGCTCATCAAACGCGGTCCCACTCTAGACTCCTTGGTGCCTCTGGCGACACAACTTCATTTCTTGAATCTTTTTGGTGGGGACGAAACTCCCTACGAGAGTCTCCATGCGGTAGTCAGCTGTGGGGTAAAGCCCTGGTTCGACGCCTTTGTGGGAGCGCGGGGCGGAGGGAAGGATGGCGACACCAAAATGGGTCAGTTTTTTCGGATCGGCAGCGACTTTTGACAAGCTCACGAATCCCAGGTATTCCCATGACGAAGAAGAAATTTGCCGAGTTGGAGCTTTCGCTACTTCATCTCCAACAGAATGTCGAAATACCGGAAACCCACCTAATGATCCATCCTACAATACAGAGGGCTGTTGAACAGGTAGTTATCAATACCTTTTCCCTCTGCCCTCCTGCTGATAATCTCATTAGGCTCAGACGTCCGGCAGCCGACCCACACTTTCAAATATTCCTGCCAAAACACTTTCCGACAGCGCTTTTCTCAACTCATTACATGGCCATGTCAACTCATGGATCAAATCAATTCAAGCCGTGACAAAACTAAATCGGGATGTTTCATCGGGAACAGCATCGCAGGAGATTAACTTTTGGCTCAGTCTCGAAAGGGCCCTCGAAGATATAGAAACACAGCTCCGAAGTGAAGAAGTCAATATGGTGATGGATTGTTTGAGGAATGCGAAACGATTCCGCGCGACTGTGAGCTTTATAGCAGATACAGGCCTGAAGGATGCAATGGATATCGGTACGCCCTAATATCCAATCTGCCCACCATCTCATTTTGCTACAGTACACAAATACAATCAACTTATGAAGGATTTCCCCTTGAACGAGCTCTTGTCGGCCACCGACCTAGATAAAATACAGGAATCGCTGACACTTATTTTCGGACACATCAACCGTAAACTCAAATTATCACCTTACCCAATCCGCCGGGCTCTTCCCCTCGTTGAAGCCATTTCCCGTGATTTTAATGACCAGCTTCTACGCATCCTTACATCACATCGACTTCCGTACACACCGTACGAAACATTTGAACGACTCCTCTCGCAAACAACCAATATATTCGCGAAATGGGACGAACTAATGAAGATTTTCACCCCTGTAGCGCGGGAAGTCATGCGAAAACGGTCAGAAAAATTTATTCCCATCAAGGTAGTTCCTGCACATGCCAAACTTGAAGAACGGACGCGATATTTGAGAGACTGGCGGAAGCAGCATGAGCAACTTGCCGTCATGACCGGTCCGACTAAAGGCCTTGGGGGAGTTGGGATGGAAGTTGGCGGGATGGACATGGAAGAGGAGGTCAAAGAGGCATACGAAGTCGTGAAACGAATTGACGTCCTTGATGTGTCTGTTGGTAAGCTCGTCAGCGTATCACTCGAACATTGGCTGATCTTTACAGAGGGGACGGAGATATGGGTAGCCGCCGAAAACGCGTACAATGAAAGAGTATCACGCGTCGAAAATCAGATCATAGCGCGATTGCGAGATAGACTTGGAACGGCAAAGAACGCGAACGAGATGTTCCGAGTGTTTTCCAAATTCAATGCTCTCTTCGTTCGACCCAAGGTACGTATTTTTGGTTGAGCTTTATCACTGATATGAAGATACTATGGGTAGATTCGAGGTGCAATTCAAGAATACCAAACACAGCTCATTGACTCTGTAAAAGAAGACATCAAGCGTTTGCATGACAAGGTATACTCACTACCTCGAGCATAGAAGTGAATACTGATCCAGCCATCAAGTTCAAAACCCAATACCGATTTTCGGAGGCGTATCACATGTCGCAGATGCGCGACCTGCCCCCCATTGCTGGAGCTATCATCTGGGCGCGTCAAATTGAGAGACAACTTCTCACATATATGAAACGCGTCGAGGATGTTCTTGGAAAGACTTGGGAACTTTACGCTGAGGGTCAGAAGCTACAATCCGAGAGCAGTGCCTTCCGCAAGAAACTGGATACACGACCTGTTTACGAGGCCTGGCTGCACGATATCAACCGCAGGAACATGGGTGTTGATGGCAGGTTATTTGAAATCGTCCGCCTTCGCGGTGGTGGTTTCCAACTTGCGGTCAATTTTGATCCACAAATTATCACCCTATTCAAGGAGGTTCGCAATCTGCTCTGGTTGAGTTTCCAAGTACCACATATGATTACGAATATGGCGAAGGACGCAAAGCGTGTTTATCCGCATGCCGTCAGTCTTATGGAGACAGTGAGAACATACGGGCAGACGTTGGATCTCGTGGAAAATAACAAGGGGATTGAATGGCTTGTCGCGGAGTATCGCAACGAATCCCAACGGATGATCACCAAAGGTGTGTCCATTCAGAGACACTTGGTTCAAGCCCAAACCAACACGATCTAGGCATGAACATTCGGTGGGATCATTTCGTCAACCAGTATGATACGTCCAGGTATGTTTCTAGCGCCGACGGGCGCGACAGCCGACATATCCAATTTGTTCGGGAGTTTGCCAGCGTGGTTTCAGCATTACAGGTATGCATGCCTGTTTCCCCGTCATACTCGACCTTATCTAACCGAATTCCAGGACAAAACTAATAGTGTGATTGACCTGTATAAAGATATCCTGCGTGCAGTAGAGGAGCTTGCGACATGTTCCTATACATCAGAAGCATTCTCAGAATTGCTCAGCAAAATCCAAGCCGCTGTAAGTGTTGTCAAAATATTTACCAAGTGCGTCTGACCATACCTTCCAAGATCGATCGACTGAACTTGGAGGGTTACGCCAATCTCGAGCACTGGGTCGCGGAGCTGGATAAACGGATAGAAGGGATACTGCTCCAGCGACTGACGCAAATCATCCAAGTCTGGTGTGCTGAATTCGACCGAACAGATGACGTTGATGCAAGGCGAGACCCTTTGCCCTTGCGTGACGCGGGCAAGCGCCGGACGGAGCGAAGAGCGAAAGAAGAACGAGTGCGGCCATTTCCCTTTTACCTTTTTCTATTCTCATTATTTGGCTGGTAGTTTTTGGAAGGAAACATGACCCTCAAACCCATTGTACATGAAATACGGATACAAAACCAGGTCATTTTCTTGGATCCGCCCATAGAGTTTGCTCGTTCCACTTGGATCAAACAATTGCACGACTGGTTGGGTATGTGGTACTCTCCTGGATAGTATAGCATTCGTTCACCACCAGACGCTAGGTGTCATTTGTCGGCTACGGCGTATCCAGAGTTCACGGTATGAAATTGGCCTCCAGATGGAAGGTGCTTCGGCTTCTGAAACCACATATACCTCCCTCGTAAGCGACTCACATTTATCACATGAAGCCGCCATCTGATCGCTCAAAGCTCACTTCCTTCCCTGACAATACCTTGGAGCGCCCATTCTCCCTAATAGAGAACAAGGTCCAACAGCTGAAAGACTACGTTGGGAAGTGGCTTCAATTCCAATCGCTATGGGATCTCGAGGCGGAATATGTGTTCAACAGGCTCGGGGATTCCCTGGCCCACTGGCAACAGCTTCTGACGGAAATCAAAAAGGCCCGGTCGACGTTTGATACATCAGACATTGAAAAATCGTTTGGGGTCTGCGTAATCAATTACGAGCAGGTCCAATCACGCGTGAATGCCAAATACGACGCGTGGCAGCGGGATATCCTGAGCCGATTCGGTATCAAGCTGGGCAATGCGATGAAGGAGATGCATGCCTCCATTTTGAAAGCCAGGAACGACCTGGAGCACCATTCGATAGAAGGTTTAGTTGGGGGCGCACGGAGATTCTAACATTCCTTTTCTACTTATTTTCCTATACCCATAGCATGCATCATTTGTTATCCCTCACTCCTTTCAATCCATGTTCACGCTCTGCATCCAACATGTACTTTACCCCGACTAAATAAATTGTCTTAATTCGGATTGATCATTACTTGGACAAACAAGGCAGGTGGTCCGTGCGGAGCTAGCTGTATATAAGCGGCACAGTTGACTGTCCGATTCCCCATCTCTTGTGCTCGGGCATGTACTGTCGCCAGTGAGGTTTCTACCGAGGCACAGTCTTTTTGCTGATTGCAAATTATACATCCGAACCCGTCTGTCAGCTTCGGCTCTCAGCAATTTTTGGAAACCCCCTGCCCGTCTTCTGATGATAACACGAATTCACTTCGTGTTTGAGGATATCGGGTTGTTTTTTATGGACGGATATGATTGATACATAGCAGTAGTGTTCATTCTTGGGTACACATTATACAGCAATATACCCAGGATCCACCAATACCACTTGTCCAATTCATTGTGAATGATCTCTGGTATATTGCCCTTATCTGATCCTTTGAGTTCTTCTCCGAGTCCTTCTATGGCTGCTCTGGTGGTGGGGCAAAGGCGGGGTAGCCAGGTACTCTCGGTCCAACGAAACCTAAAAACCACACCTCCTTGGTGTCGGTCAGGATTGGGGGTTTATATACTCACATCTTCATGTCCTAAAGGGCGATCCAGTCTATTTCGTGAACCCGGGAGGGTGACATTAGCTCATTCCCTGAATCTTTGGTGGTCAAGGTATGCTGAAGAATTGCTTGCCAATGAAGCCACCTTCTGAGACCCGTTCGCCCAAAGGCAGCCAGAAACGAAAGTCCTGTATCCCCCCCTGGGTACCCCGTCTTGGGCACATAATACTTTGTGGGTACTTCCCCTGGTCCTTGTCAATACACCCCGAAGATGGGAGGTTAACACCGTCGTGCCAGGTCCTGATGGCCAACCGTCCCCCATCGGGTATAGTTTGAATTATCCCAAGCCGCAGCGCCTCTCTGTTGTTGACATTGACTTGCGTGACATGCAGTCAAGCACCTCGGTGGATGGCTCGCTCAAGGGAATCACAACGGATTTTGAGCTCAACAAGAATCTCGATTGCGGGGACTGCATCGAAGTGTGCTTGAAAAGCAATTGGGAATATGTACCACTTGAGGATATCGTGACTTGTATGATTCGGGCGAATAATTTAAATTGGAACACCCGAGGCTGAGTGTACGACGATAACTATGTATGACATCTACATCTCAGGCATACTATCACACAAAGTTAGACATATTTTGAAACTCAAGGCAGAGAAACATACCCTCGTGAACGTCCCCATGGTCATGAATGTCTCCTTCCTTTTAGTACCATCGCCGTACAAGCTTTTCACAGCATCGCTCATGCCCGCCTTCCGCTTCGCCTCTTCCATAGCCAAACTGCTCACCACCGCGCGGCTTGCCGCGGCCACACTCGGGTTAGTGCTGGGAAGCAATTGATTCTGCGCCCGCTTCTTGCTCGGCGGCTCCGCGTCCTCGCCCGAGGAAGCGTTTTTGCGCTTTTTCGTCTTCTTCACGGGCTCGAGGAGTCGCCGGCGGTCCATGGCGGCGCGCATGATTTCTTCTTCTTCCGCGGATGGGTTGATGTGGACGATGTCATCAGACCGGGAGAATTTCTTGGCGCACTGGGGGCAGAGGTCGAGCTCGGCTTCGTTCTTGTCTGTGGTGGAGGAGCTGGTAACTGTCCTCAGCCCTGCTTGGGTGAATACACACCCGCACGTCGAGAGATAGATGAATGGCTGTGCGCCGTTCATCTCCTTCAAGGTTAGCGGGCACACGAACTGCGGACGGTCGTCGGATGAGGTGGTGGTCGCTGAAGTGGAGGGGGCCGGGTTTGGTGTCAGTGTTAGAGTCTTGACATCCTGATGCGCCGTGTAAGCTGGGCAGATAGACAGAAGTGTTGTTATGACTTGCTTTCAACGATCTAATATGCCCACATATCTTCTCGCCATCTCCATACGCAAAATTGTCGAGTAGATACTCTATTATCGAATCTTTATTGTACAGCTTTCCGAGAGCGCAGGATACGATGGGCTCCTGAAGCTTGCGCTGTGAAACAGAAATTTA
>QGOG01001890.1:0-16721 GCA_003313185.1 Collybia sp. MG36
AAGCCTCGGTGCCTGGAACAACCATGCACATATATGATGAGGCGAACTGCCCCCGTCTTGCACATACATACATACTAAGGGTACAACCGTCATTTGACAGTGGGGCAGTGGTATAACGCGCAAAATCGAGATGGATGCGTATTTATATTTTCAACCCTAGACGAATATTCGACAGCGGGGGCGCTAAAATCGAAGGTGGGGTATCCGTGGAAACAATAGGTCGACGCCGCCATGACTTGGCTCAGGCTGTTCGGAGGTCGTAGGCAAACATGCACAACGTTCTCGATCCGGACCCCTTTTTGTGTGAGTCAGTCTCGACTCTCCTATGTCCTATTGCCAAAAAATGTCACCCCTTTATATAGTTTTTTTGTTTGATGTCTGACCGAGGTCGTAGATCGCTCGGAGATGTCTTTTTAACCCGCTTCAGCCATTTTTTAAAATTTCCCTCAGCTCACTTAGTGCCCGAGGCTTCAGGCTGCATCCAAAAGTTCACAGCAGGGCGAAATCGTCTGCTATCAAGAGAGCCGGTCTGACGCAGCAGCTAGGAATACAGCAAAATGGTCAGGGCGAGAAGTCAGCTCGTGTCTCAATCGAGACAGTCCTCGCTCCCAGTGACAAGAATCCGCCAAAATCAACATAAACGGAAGAAACAAACCAAGTTTCTTGCGATGCCGCTGGATATGGTCTTTGAGGTCAGGATTGCTAATTATTCTAAATCATATATATCCATCCAAAGCCACTTAGATTCTGGATCATTTGTCCCCCAAGGACCTGGTAGCCTTGAGCCGGACGAGCAGCGTCCTCCGTGAGACATTATACTCGCAGAGTATGACAATTTGGAAGTCTGCACGGATCAGAACCGGCCTCCCCGAGTGCGCCCCCGGATTCTCGGAGCGCCAGTGGGCGGTCTTCATATTCGGGGGGACCACATGCCAGGTATGTGGCACTGGGGATGCGCCCCAGATTGAATTCAGCATCCGACGCCGTGTCTGTGATGCCTGCACAAGTACACAGTGCGTTTCTGTCCCTGCGCGCCCTCAGCCTTGCACTTACCACGCGATTAGCCTGGTCTCTAATGCCAACTTTGCCGAGAGATTTCCCGCTTACGATCCTTCAATCATGGACCTGATCCCATATACGCGTGGTAATGCCCCGCATTATTCTACATTCCCGATGCCAGTATTCATTTTAATTCACAGGCGGGTTCTCGCGGAGGTTTTTTTGGGTACCTGATGTCCAACGTATGGGCGAAAAGTGGAAGCGTCTTCAAGCGTTTGACGCTAGGCGCAGGAAAATCGCTAAGAAGGATGCAGCCACATATCGGGCAGAGCGTGTTGCTGAAGTGGGGCGCATCATGAAGGTCAGTATGCGGCTTGCAACAGATATGGTCATTTGTGCTGACAATTGGTGTAGCATGCCAAGGAGTGTCAGAACTGGCTATCCGAGTTCTTTTGGAAAGAGAGACAGGAGAAGTGGAATCAGCGGTGCTGCGTGTATGTGATCGCAAATGGATGTATGCAATTGACTCAGCGTTTATTTCACAGCATTCAGGATCAACTGATGAGGTTAGGATACGAGAAGCAAGATATCCCCTTCAGCATATTGAACGAACCCCAATTCCACGAGGGAGAGTTTACCACTGCATGTATGTCTGTCCCATATACCATCGATTCGCCATCTGACTACATACCACATAGTGTGGGAATCCATCCAACCAGGCCTTGTCGACAAAGTAAAAGCATTGCAGAGGTCCCGGCGCTATCAGGAGAAGTGTCATCTCCACCAAACCCGTGAAGATATGCTGAAGCCTCTGTATGATGCATATGCCCGGTCTCTGCTCCCGCAGCAGTGGATTTACCTCCCTGATATTCGGGATTTGGTTTTGTTTCCCCTGTTTGGAGAAATCGTAACTGCTAAACGCAGCGAGAGCATTACTTCGTCCAGCTTTCTGCCTGCTATTAGGGCGCTTCCGACTCTGGTCCAAACGGTAAACACGGTGGTTAAGGCACGCATCACCTCGCTGTTAGAGCCCCCGCTTGGGGCGGTCGACGAACCGCTAGATCTAGCAACATCGGTGTTCGAATGCGGTATGTGGTGCCGATCCTGTTCTTTTTTTTCGCGTAGGGAGAAATGGGCGTTGATGTCATGGGAAGCCATCATTGCCCATGTTGGTTTGAATTTTTCACCGTCCACACTCAAGCTGGATAGGCTGAATTTCTCAAGTGTGGGTTCGTGCACCGCGGCGATGCTGGTCCAGGAAGCCGGACTGGACCCGTTACGTGCAACGATCGTAGATATGGATGCGCTAAACTTGCGCTTCGTCTGCCGCTATTGCACACACCTCGCGGCGGGGCAGCTGTCGGCGCCAACAGTAGGGTATCCCTGGAAACCAGCGGTATGTAGTCATCCTGCAGTGCGTGGTTGGGTAGCTAATGAAAACAGATCGAACACACCCTCGCATCTGGCCATATGGAGTGGGAGGCGATGTCGCCGTGGGAGACGATGTACATCATACAGGCCGAGAGGTACAGCGAGGATAACGAGCGATCATGGTCCTGCAATCACTGTGCGGTCCATTTCAAGAACTGGGATACCAAGCCTCAAGTCGTTCAACATCTGCGTGACGTGTACGTTTTACCTTTCTTCGCCTTTTCCGACCGTTGAACCCGCCATGTTTCCGTGCTTTTCGCAGGCATGGAATAGCATTCCCAGTAGAACCAAATGACATATTCTGGTACCCAGGAAAACGTCGACACCCTCCACCATGGGCCCTCGCTTCCCTTCCGACCCCGGGGAGTACATAGGTGCAACGCGTGGTTGATATCCAACGTTGTCTTGATGAACACCAGCTGTTGATTGGGAAGTAATTAAGTACTATGTAAACCAGAGCTCAAGTTCAATATATGATACTTTGTTGGGAATTATCGGCCTGTAGCGGTTGGTAGCATGTTGGGCCTTGGCATAGGATGTGACTGCGCACTTCAAACGCCCACGCGAGTCATGTAAATAGAGTGACACCGCGCCGAAGTCCCATTTTGCACGCCGCGGAGAACTCCCATCTCGCGTATGCTATATACTTGCACCATGAGTATCAAATTTGAAGGTGGAGCACCCGTGGAATATATATATTCAGATTCGGGTGTCGCTTGTAAGATTCAAACGTTCAAACCCTCGTATCTCGGGCTGAACATGAAAATGTCAAGGGAAGAATCCGAAGAATGGATCAAACCGACGGAGGTCGTAGGCAAACATACGTATACAGCACTCTTCCTCCCGGACCCTTCTGTGTGTGAGTCAGTCGGACTCAGTCCTCCTCTTCCCGTTTCCAAAAAAAATTTGCCCCTTATTGTTTATATCATTTGATGTCTGACCGAGGCTCCAGAATGCCCTTTTAACCCTTTTCGCAAGCGGAATTATCACCTACCTTTTCCTCCCCCATCCTCTCAACTTGCTTCATTCACAAGTTGCGACGGGCTAAAATCTTGTGCTATTTCTTGATCAAGAGAGCCGAGCCCCGCCAGGCGCAGCGTCTAGGAATACAATCAAATGGCCAAAACGAGAAGGCAGCTCGCGCTTCAATCAAGACAATCCTCACCTTCGGTGGTGATGGACCAAGTCCAACACGGATGGCAGAAACGAAAAGAATTTTCCGCGATCCCGCTGGATATCCTCCTAGAGGCCAGTATTGCCACTCTACCCTAAACCAAGTAAACCTCACTCAAAGCCATCCAGATCTTTGGTCACTTGTCCCCGAAGGACCTGGTGGCTCTGAGCCGGACGAACCGCGCCCTTCGCGAGCCCTTGTACTCTCAGAGTATGACAATTTGGAAGTCTGCCCGGACAGGGGCCGGCCTCCCTGAGTGCGCTCCCGGATTCTCGGAGCGCCAGTGGGCAATCTTCATATTTGGGGGGACCACATGTCAGATATGCGGCGGCACTGGGGATGCACCCAAGGTCGAATTCAGCATCCGGCGCCGCGTCTGCAATTCCTGCATGAATAGCCGGTGCGTCTTTGTCCGTGCGCGCCCTCAGCAGTGCATTTACCATATCATCAGCATGGTCTCTGACGCAAACTTTGGCAAGAAGTTTCCCTCTTACGATCCTTCGATCATGGACCTGGTTCCTCATACGCATGGTGAGTCTCCTACATTCCTGATGTAAATATTGATTTATTTTATTGGCAGGCGGGGGGCTGCCTTCCAACACTGGTCGGTTGCGGAGATTTTTTTGGGAATCTGATGTGCAACGCATTGGCGAAAAGTGGGTGCGTCTTCAAGCGCATGCCGACAGGCGTAGCAACATCGCGGAGAACGATGCAGCTACATATCGGGCAGAGCGTGTTGGCGAAGTAGAGCGCATCATGAAGGTCAGTATGCGGCTTGCAACAGATATGATCATTTGTGCTGAGGATTAGCGAAGCATGCCAAGGAGTGTCAGAACTGGTTGTCTGTTTTCACCAACAAAGAGGCGGAAGAAAAGTGGAACCGGCGACGCCACCTGTATGTGATCGCAAGTGAGGATGGGTGCAATTAACTCAGCTTTCATTCACAGCATCCAGGACCAACTTATGAGGCTAGGATACGAGAAGCAAGATATCCCCCTGAACATATTAATCGAGCCCCGATTTCATGAGGGAGATGTGTTAACCGCTGCACGTATGTTGGTCCCGTAGATCCTCGAATCATCGCCTAACATCATCGTACAGTATGGGAATCCATCCAACCGGAACTTGTCGCCAAAGTAAAAGCATTACAAAGCTCTCGGTACTTCAAGGAGCAATGCGACTTCAGACAAACACGCATGGACATGCTGCAGCCTTTATATACTGCCTACGCACAGTCTCTCCCTCCACAACAGTGGGTTTATCTCCCCGATATCCAGGATTTGAGCTCGCTCCCTCTGTTTGGAGAGATCCTCAATGCTGAACGCGGCGAGAGCATTACTTCGTCCAGCTTTCTGCCTGCTATTAGGGCGCTTCCGACCCTGGTCCCGGCGATAAACACGGTGGTAAAGGCACGCATCGCCGCTCTGTTGGGGCCTCCGTCGGGGACAGTTGATGAACCGCTAGATTTAGCGACATCGGTGTTCGAATGCGGTTCGTGGTGCCGCCACCGCTCCGGCATGCTATTTTCTGGTGGGGAGAAATTGGCGTTGATGTCATGGGAATCGATCGTTACCCACCTCTCCTTGAGTTTTACAGTATCCATGCTCGGAATGGACAGGCTGAATTTCTCAAGTGTGGGGTCTGGCGCCGCGGCGGTGTTGGTCCGGGAAGCCGGCCTGGACTCGTTACGTGCAACGATCGCGGAGATGGACGTGCTGGACTTGCGCTTCGTCTGCCGCGATTGCACGCGCCTCGTGGCGGGGCAGCTATCGGCGCCAACGGTAGGGTATCCCTGGAAACCAGCGGTATGTGATTTTTTCTTCAGTGCGCGGTCGGGCAGCTAACTCAAACAGATCGAACACACCCTCGCATCTGGCCATATGACGTGGGAAAGGATGTCGCCAAGGGAGACAATACGCATTAAACAGGCCGAGAGGTATGATGAGGGTAATGAGCGATCGTGGTCCTGCAATCACTGTGCGGTCTATTTCAAGAACTGGGATACTAAGCCCGGAGTCGTTCAACATCTGAATGACGTGTACGTTTCACATTTGCTTCGCCTGTCCTGACAGCTGAGCACACCACATTTCCCGCGCTTGTTACAGGCATGGGATTGCATCCCCAGTGGAACCAGACGACGTCTTCTGGTACCCAGGAAAACGCCGCCACCCTCTACCAGGGGCCCTCGGTTCCTTTATTTCATCAGGAAGCATA
This sequence comes from Collybia sp. MG36, assembly GCA_003313185.1. Lineage (NCBI taxonomy): Eukaryota > Fungi > Basidiomycota > Agaricomycetes > Agaricales > Clitocybaceae > Collybia > Collybia sp. MG36. The sequence goes on from QGOG01001890.1 coordinate 5,819, forward strand.
TAGGTGCAACGCATAGCTTAGGCCCGTCGAGTTCTGTTTCAACACAGACAGACATCCTATTCAACTTTCCCCTGATTCTAGCTGTGGTCAAAAAAATGTGAATGTGCATCATGTAGGAGCCCCAAGGTTTAATACACCGTGGAAAAGCGCTTCTTTGCCTTGTCTGCGTCATGGATTTCTGACTGCCTGCTAAATCAATCCCTAGTCCTTGTCGCCTTGGGGGATGGTGACCCGAGCCCTCATCTTTTTCGGTCCCAGGTGGGGTGCGCGCGTGAACGCCCTTGCTCGGTTGGTGCCATGAGAAGATGGGAAATATTTGTTTCCTCCTAGTTTCTGTGGTCTATACCCTCAACCCAGAAAGGCCTTCTCTTTGACGCTTCACCAAGCCCATCCGACTCATCCGATCAGGAAGCCAGAAAGAAGCCACGGAATACGCTTCTGTGTGATGAAATTTCCAGCGACCCGCGGCCGGGCTAACGGTTGGGTGTGTGGTGCCAATCCCTTATCGATCTATTATCATGTCACAAACGAGTGGAGTAGTTGGAACTATTTCACTTTATGGAGAAATGGTATCGGTGTGTGTCATTTCCTGTCACTCGATGTTCGGATGACGGCCAAATGGGAATCTCTGCTCCCGGATATGCGGACCCACCTTGACGTTGGAAATTTTTCGTTAGTAGAAACACTCATTAGACAGCGTTGTTATTGCTTTGTCGGCGGAATTCCTGGCTGCTGGTTTGGTCGTTGAGGCTAGCCTACCCAGAGTGGGCATGGTTGTCTGGTTGTTATTTGTTCGTAATTGCTCTCCAGGCCATTGATCTCCAGACCTTGACAAGGAATTCGAAGACTAAAACCCTAAATGAAAGGAGCGAAGCACCACTGACAAGCACTGACGCTCCTCCAAATCCCAATGCCCACAGCCGTCTTCAACAACATGAAACACTTCATCTATTCTCTGAAAGCTAGACCAACTGATCGTGCCCAAGAATAACTTCCCAGAGCGGCTCCCACACCCCGTGTCCACGGTCAGATGCTCCAATATGTTTGGCCGTTTTGCCGCATGACTGCCGGAGACCTCAGATGATCTAAACCTCTTGGAGTATGGCTAGTTGATTCAGGCCTTAGCAGACACGTACTTATCGGCCATGTGAATTCCCAGTCCGATAAACGTGGAATTGATCTAGTCAGCCACTGCCCCCTCTTGAGCTTTATCAACTTGCTTCCGAAGCAAACTATAACGTGTATCTTACGTCCTCCTCATTGAATCAATCTTCCGGCACAAAACACTCTTGCCGCTCATGGAGGCTACCTTCGACAACGAGACCAACATTCTGAACGCACAGATTCGGGTAACCCGGGATAACTCCGTATTATATTCCGTCACAACACCGTTCAGTATCTGGGGCCGGAAGTCCACCGTTCTCAAGGATGCGAATCCTGCCCCAGGAGACCCTCGCACCGCTGGGATAATCCACTGGAAAGAGCGGATGTTCGAGATTCGGGGACAACGCAAGCCGTTCTCGGAGATCAAGACAAAGGCGGGAGGGGTGTTCTCAGGGTGTGTTTTACCCCCATGGTTTGATTCTTCCTGAACTTAGCGGCAGCCCACGATCGTGGAAATGGACAACGGATAGGAAGGAGTATGAGGTTGTATATCAGCATGGTGAATGGAAGGTACGGTTACTTTGTCACGGTATCCTTACTGCGGGATAGTCTGATAGTTAACCCCTGTTGTTATAGGCGTCGCTAAACAGCCGTAAAAAACCTGTCGCACGGTTTACTGTCCCATTCCGGCCTCACCTCTTCACTAAATCAGACCCTGCCGTTTTGCACCTGACGAAAGTGGCACTAGCTGAGGACGAAGTATTCCTATTGCTGATCCTTATTTATTCGGAAGCAAAACGACAGGACCAATCGGGCTTTCCTGGCAGATAAATTATGAGCATACAGAAATTTTATATTTACACTCACTGGACACTATATATCGAGTTTACCCTGCACAATCGCCAATCAACGTATGATGCAGCCGGCCAAGCCACCACCGATTTGGGCAGTGGCCAAATTGGTGGGCCAAATTTTTTTGAACTTTTAGGCCCTAATTTCAAGTAGAAATTCACTTCAACAGGTCTAGGAGTGCAATATTTAGGGCCTCAAACAGCTTGTTTTGTCAGAGCTTGAGATATCTACGGTTCAGAACCAATTGTTGAAAGACGCCTGCTCGGTCAGGAGTACCCGTATATGGTAATTAGTACCTTATTTGGAAGGTGTGACATCACTTGGCCAAATCTGTGGGCCTAAAAAATTAGGAACTTCCTCAATTTTGACCCTATGAACAATCGGTCTGGTACTTTTATTCCCCTCATCAAAAGGAGTGTTTTTACCAGAGGAATAAGAAAATAGGCAAAATTTACATCAGCTATCTCTGTTGTACAAATGTGGTGGTGACTTGGCCGGTGGCACCATATATTATAATTCTTGGTAGTCCGCGGAACATTACAGTGGGTAGGGTGCGGAGTGTCAAATGATGTTCTAAATGAACATACGTGTTACGCAGGTGGTTGATGGCGTCAGCTACGAAGGTCAGCGGCACAGATGATTACAACACTCATATCATTTGCTCACTGGTACGTCTTGCGCGACACGCAGACGCGACGCCGGCTGCCAAGGTCCATTTTGCACGATCACCCCACACATAATCTAGGGAATACAGAGTGACATGAAGCGTTGTTTGCCCCATTGCTCGTGTGTACTTCATATTGCGTCTCTTATTGGGGCGCCATTGGAAACAGTGGACCTCCTGGGGCGCTCTCCGAGCGGAATCACGCGAGGAGGCGCGGATGCGGCAAATGATGATGCGCGAATGACCGTTCACTGCGTCCAACTACATTGTGCTACTGCATGATGTTCGGTCGCGATTATCTGGCTTCGGGAATCGGAAGTGGGCAGTGGGCACCCTACTCCATCTTTGACGACGATGGCTAATTTTCCAGGCACTTACACTCGGGAAGACAGACCACAGTGGGAGTCTCCTCACCATTCTCGCTGGACTCTTGGGTAGCCCGGCTCCTGGATGTATGGGCGTGCGACATTGTGCTGATGTTGAAACAACATTGAACATCAAGAACCGTCAGGGTCATGTCATTCAAAATTTAGCCTTGGTACGTCACACCCCTATTTTATTGTGAGGTCGCCTAAGTCTCAGTCTCCTTGTTGGGCCAAATAAGTACCCCGCTAACCAGTTGTTGGAGAGTTCTACATACATAGGCCTTCCCAAAACACAACGACAACAAGCCGCGCTCCATCGAGCGCAGGGCCGGCCACCCAGGAATTCAGCTATATGGCAAGAACAAGGAGACAGATTGAGGTTGTCCTTGTCAAGCGGGTAGGGCGACGAAAGGGGCCCTCGACCACCATAATGCGCTCAAATACCAGGCGGACAAAGTTTCGTTTTCTTGCGATGCCATTGGACATCATTTCCGAGGTCAGAATTCCTTTTTTACTCCCGAAGAAGGCGTGCCTCATCCAAGGCCATCCAGATTCTTGGATACTTGCACCCAAGGGATTTGGTTGCTCTGAGCCAGACGAGCGGTGCGCTCCGTGAGACCTTGTCGCGGAGCACGGTAATCTGGAAGTCCGCACGTGTGGCCACCGATACCCCTGACTGCGCCCTCGGATTCTCGGAGCGCGAGTGGGCGTTGTTTCTATTCGGGGCTTTCACTTGTGGGACTTGTGGTGGCACAGATACGCTGAAGATCGCAGTCAGCGTCCGGCGCCGCCTCTGCATAAACTGCAAGAGTAAAAAGTGCGTCCCCAAATTCCGGACGTGTGCGCAGTAGTTCACCTGACACAATCAGCTTGATTTGTGCATTCTTCGACCAGAAATTTTTTGACTACAGCCATTCGATTCTAAGAATGACCCCCTATACACGGCGTAATTGACCTCACATCTGAGCTACTTTCCTGGTGTATTGACGGCTGATATCTAGTTCAAGGGCAACCTCACGGCTATTACCCTTGGTCAAACAAGCACTATTCGGTGCCCTATCTTAACCGTATTGGCAAAGAGTGGTCACTTCTTCAAAAAAATATCGCCAGGCGCGTGAAAGGCGCCGAAAGGGCTGCAGTCGCATACCGGAAAGAAAGGATCACGGAGAGGATTGCCATCATGAAGGTCAGCCTGCGACTTATGAAAGATGATGTTTTCGCCGAACTGTTGTAGCATGCCAAAGATTGCGAGAAGTGGTTGAGGGAGGCCCTCGAGGACAAGCTGGAGGAGAAATGGGACCGGCGGATGTCTGCGTACGTGTCCACCGCAGAACAAATTTTCTCAGTTGACCGAGGTCCACATACAGCATTCGGGAGCGGCTCATGGGGTTGGGATATGAGGAGCAAGACATCCCCCTTTCAACCCTGGATGACCCTCAATTCCACGTGGGAGAAACAATCACTGCTTCATGTGCGTTTGTCCTCCATAGGCGGTTGGTTCGCTAGCTGATATAGCGCGACAGTGTGGGCATCTATTCGACCAGAGCTCATCGCTCAATCGCAGTCAAATCGCGATTCCAGGCGCGCGAAAGAGCAGGCCGCCCGCACGGAGGCACGCATAAAGCTCCTGGAACCCATGTACGATGAATATGTGAAATCTCTGCCCCCGAAACTCTGGGCATGCCTCCCCGATATTCGCGAGTTGATCCGCATACCTCCGTTCAGCGACATCATATGTCGTGTCACCAATGTAACTCAGTATTCCTTTCTGCCCGCTATAGCCGCACTTCCGACTGCGGCTGCGATCCTGGAAGGAATCCCCGCGATGAAGGCGCGGGTCATCTCCCTCCTGGGGCCCTCGTCCGAGGGGGTTGACAATCCGTTAGACCCAGCAACATCGGTGTTCAAATGCGACATGTCGAAGGGCCACCGACACCCGGATATAGAATTTGCGCTCATCTCGTGGGAAGTCATTGCTGCGCATGTCTCTTCAGGCCTCCCAACACCGACGCACATGCCATTACAGGTAAGCTTTTCAAATGCGGGGTCCAGCGCCGCAGCAGCACTAGTTCGTCTCGCTAAGCTGGACCCGCTCCGCGCGACGAGTGCGGAAATGGACGTGCTGGATCTGCGCTTTTCCTGCCGCACCTGCACGCGTACCCTACCACATCAGATACCGAAGCCGGCAGTCGGGTATGTTTGGAAATCAGCGGTATGTTGTCAGATTTCATGTGTGGTCAGACAGCAAACCCAAGCAGATCGATCACACGCTCGCGTCCGGCCATATGAAGTGGCGAAAGATGTCACGGGCGGACACAAAGCGCATCAAGCAGGCCGAGGGGTATGAGGATTATGGAGAGTACCTATCGTCGTGGTCCTGCAATCACTGCGCGCTGTATTTCAACCGCTGGGACGACAAGCACAGAGTCGTCCGACATCTGGATAACGTGTATGCTTCAAACCCGTCCAGCCTGACTGATCGTTAACCCGCGCTGTACCTGCACAGGCACGGAATTACATCCCCAATAGAGCCGGATGATATATTCTGGTATCAGAAACACTGCCGCCACCCCCCACCGTCCGACCTCACGTCGCTTCGCCCATAGCGGCCACGGCGGAGTATGCGAGGAGAATAGCCACCGATAGCCTATGTACATCCTACTCAACCACTCTCGTCCTTCTGACCGTTGGCGTTGGCTCATATACACCATATTATGCTCAATTCGCCTGGCGAAATTTCTAACTAAAGCTAAAATATATTGTAATTGGGCAAAACAAGTCCGCGGAGCGCTACAAGATGAAACATACAGAATATAACGGAGAAGAGTCCTACATATATTACACAACATCTGAAGGGGCAGATACAGTGATGTCTGTGGAGGCGAGAGTCGCTGCAGGGATGCGATGTTTTCCTGGGTACCAAAATAGGTCTTCGGGTTCCGTAGGAGATGTAATTTGGTGGCTGCAGTAAGTGGTCAGCTGTGTCGAATGGCATCCTAAACGAACGCACATATTGTTCAGATGGATGATGACATCGGCCCTGAGACGCCATCTACGGAAATCAGCCGCGCAATGATTGCAGGACCAAGCTGCGTAAACGCCCCAGCCGTGCGCTTCATTTTCTTTGATGGTCCGCGTCTCCTCGGGGGACATTCTGTGCCAGTTCCCGTGTCTTGTAACCATACCATGTTCGACCTGTATCTAGGTTCGTTACGATGTGGCAAGCAACGTGTGTGATACATACTGCGGACTTCCAGGGATATCCTTTTGCTGAATGACGCCCCAGAATGGGCGACGGGCATTGAAGGCAAGCGAAGCGGAGGTCCAGGGCATCCATCTCTGCAATGGTGGCCGATGATGGGTCGAGATCGGCCAGGCGAACCAGAGACGATGCTGTGCATGCGCCCGGCCATGAGAAACCCACATTCGTTGAATTGTACGAGACGCTCAGGGACCTATAAATGTCTTGACAAGTGTGCGCAGCGATGGCCTCCCACGAGATAAGTGCCTGCTCTAGCCTACTTCCCCACCAAGAACTTGAGTTGTGGTTGTGGCAATCTTGGTTGGTGCACTCGAACACTGCAGTTGCTAAATCCAAAGGGTGTTCGACCGTTTCGGGCGGCGAGGGTTTCAGCATGGAGATGATTCGTTGTTTCTTGGCAGAAACCCATTCTGGAATCAGGGTGGAGAATTGTCCTGCGGCCGGCAGAAAGCTTTGTCGGGATATGTTGGCGCTCTCATCGGCCTCGATAATATCTTTGAATATGGGGATCTCGGCCAATTCATAGACACTGGGGAGATAACACCATTGCATTGGTGCAAGGGACCTTGCATATCCGACAAGTAACGGCTGCAACAAGTTGAGGCGTGCCACACGAAGCGCGTCTCTCTCTCTCGCAACACGGGTGTCCCTGGTCGATTCAACCATTGCTACAGCTTTCGGCCGGATACGCGCCCAAACTATGTCAGCATTGTGATATTAGCAAGATACAGCTTCCTAAATGCCGTCCACGCACATTGGTCAGTGAACACGACAGCTTTCTGATAGAGCGGCTCATTGAACATATATTCATAAATATCTCGATTGTCGTATCCCGACTCAAGAAGCCGGTCTTGGATCCTATAAACAAATTAGTCAATCCTCTTACATCCATTGTCAAAGCGTACTGTTCAAATCGTTCACTTCGCTTACGGTCTGCTTCTGCAGACAGTTGCGCCCGGAATTGATACAGCCAATCGTCGCAAACTTCGCCATGCTATGATATCAGCCAGGTGAGAGAGGTCGAATACCACCAACGAACCAAGAACTTACCTGAGCAATACGGTCAGCCTCATCGATGCGCTGCATTCGATACGCAGTGGCTGCTGCCCTCGAACCCTTTACATACATGTGGATATCCTTCTGTAAAACAGCCCACTCGGACGCGATGCGCTCGACGTCAGATTTCCAAAAGAACTTGCCAGGAGACCGCGGATGACGGCGCGGCACCCACCCGCTAGCTATAGGTGAATATTAGAGAGATGACTCGAAAATAGATGCGCGGGTCCCACAGCGTGTATAGGGAACCATGTCCATGATGGAACGCTCATAATGGGGAAATTCTTTCTCAAACTTTACAGTGGGCACTAGACTGATGGCGAATGAGCGGTCGTGATATGTTTCAAGGCTTGAAGTTAAGCAACTTACTGTCGCTTCTTACAGCTAATGCACACTCGGCGACGGATGCTGAACTCGACATTGTACACATTCGTGGTCCCACATTCCTCACAAATAGGCCTCCCGAACAGGAGGAATGCCCATCGAGGCTCTGAGAACCCTGGAGAGCAGTCGGGCGCCCCGACCGTATTTCGTGCGGCCTTCCAGACTGACGAGGCATTTGGGGAATACAGCATCTTCCAGAGCGGCTTGCTCGTCCAGCTCAGAGCGAGCAGATCCTGAGGGGCTAGATGGCCAGCAACCTAATTCAACACCCGGTGTTGTCAAATCTCATGTCGGGCTGAACCGTGCGAGACCGACCTCGAAGATGATATCCATAGGCATTGAGAAGAGCAGATCGAGATATTTTCCCGTTCTCTTGCTCAGAGCGTTGCGTGGGGCCCGGGCACGCTTGCGTCGCTTCGGGGCGCGACCTCTGGTGCTGCCTAATTGTGTTCGGTCAGAACAGCAGTTGCCATTTGAATGGGTGAAGCAGGACCATAGTCGCTCTCATTCTCGCTTGCATTGCCACTTTTTTCAATATCTTCATCAGACTCTTCAGGCTGCTGTTGTCTGGCGTTGCGTTTGGTTTGGGCTTGGCTTCTGGTTACACGTTTGGGCTGACATCCATGCTCTTCGGCGTTCTGCTGTCTTCTTGTTTTGACCATTCCTGGTGTTATGAGTTCTGGAAATCCTGCTTGATTCGCGAGGTTTTATAGTGTTCTATGATTGACACGATAGGTCGAATCAAGCTTAAGTCGAGTCAGTCATGTTCTGTGTTTCAAATTTGATGGCTACCGACGGCGAGGCGCTAACTCACTGCCAGCAGTCACGCGCACGTCAGCCTCATGCCACGCCGTTAGACCCTGTATATGTCACTGTGCAAGCGATAAATGATTCCGTCGGTGGCATCAAACGATCTGTTACTGACTCGTTGCTGAGTCGACGGAGGTAGACGGAGGTGGGGGTTGTGAGACAAGTTTTCACGCGACTTGTGACTCAGTAAACTATATTTCGGGGCAGGATGTTACATCGCGGACATTTGCATTTACGCTCAGATGCTATCCACTATCCGTGACAACCGCGCCTACAGACCTCGTGCCTAGTACATAGACATATCCTTGATCTCAGGATTTGCCCCGAAAAATGGTCAGTCAACACAGAACATATATTTTGCAGGTAAGGGAAGTCCGCAAGGTTTCAGAAGCGAACACACAAAATATAATGTCCATGTCCGGCCCCAAAAAGGTCATACCACATCTTGTGGCACAGGGACAGCAATCTCGGTCGAGGCAGGAGTCGTTATATACAGGGTGCAATGTTTACCGGGGTACCAAAAGAGGTCCCGCGGTTCTATAGGAGATGTGATCTGATGTCTGCGAAGAATGATCAGGGGAGCATGCTAAAACGATGGGCTGATTCAACATACGTCTCGCTCAAATGGTGGACAATTTCGGGCTTGGTGCGCCATCTGTTGAAGTAATCGGCACAATGGTTGCAGGACCACGCCGCGATACCATCTTGGCTGTCCGTTTCGCTTTGTTTAATGCTCTGTGTTTCCTCGGGGGACATTTTATACCAGTTCGCGTGTTCCGTTGTCATACTATGCTCGACCTGCATCCAGGTTTATTCAAATACGACGCAAGAAGTGCAGAATACATACCGCGGATCTCCAAGAATATCCTTCAACCAAATTACGCCCTGGAATGAGCAGTGGGCACTGCAGGCAGGCGAAGCGGAGGTCCAGGGCATCCATCTCCGCAATGGTGGTGGATGATGGGTTGAGATCAGCCAGACGAACCAGAGACGAGGCAGTGCTCACACCCAACTGCGAGGCACCTACATTCGTCGGATTGTGTGATGCAATCAAATAGTCTCCGATGGCCTGGCAACTGTGTGCAGCGACCGCCTCCCATGAGATAAGCGCCAGTTGCATTCTCTTATTGCCCCACGAGAGGGAGCTGTTATGGCAAATTTGACTGGTGCACACGAACACTGCAGCTGCCAAACCCAAAGGGTGATCGACCGCTCGGGATGGCGAAGGCAGCATGGAGATGAGTCCTTCCTTCCTGGCAGAAATCCACTCTGGGATCAGGGTAGAAAATTGCTCTGTGGCCGGCAGGAAGCTCTGTCGAGATATGTTCACGCTGCTATCTGCATTCACGATATCTTTGAATATGGAAATGTCAGCCAATTGGTAGATATTGGGGAGGTAGCACCATTGGAGCGGAGCCAGAGACTTTGCGTATTCAACATATAATGATCGCAATATGTCGAGACGCGCCACTCGAAGCGCGGCCCGCTCTCTTTCAAAACGATCGTCCCGGTTGTCCTCAACCAACGCCACAGCCTTTGCTTGAATGTGTGTCCAAACTATTTCGTGATTGAGACGCCAGTAGTTAGGTCAAGCGATAGCCATTCACGCACATTCCTCGGTGAATTCGACGTCTTTCAGGAAGCTTGGCCGATTAATTATAGAGTGGTGGATGTCCCGATTGTCATATCCCAGCGCAAGGAGTCGCTCCCGAATCCTGCAAATCGGTTGGTCAATCATCTCCACCCACGGCCGGCACGTACGCATCGAAGCGGGATACTCTCTTTTCCTGTCTCTCGTAGAGCAAATCCCGATTAACTTGGTGCAGCCAATCGTTACATAATTTGGCATGCTAGTGTGGCCGTGCCTGGTGTGAGCAAGAGCGCTTTATTTCCACAACCCATACACCGACCTGAGCGATGCGCTCCACCTCGTCGATCCTCTGCTTCCTATATGCGTCCGCCGTCGCCGTCGCATCTTTTACATGCATCTGGATATCCCTCTGCAAAGCAGCCCACTCGGACACGACACGCTCGATGTCGGATTGCCAGAAGTACTTGCTAGGCGACCGTGGGCAATGAGACTGCTTCCATCCACCAACTGGAAATGAATATCAGGAAGGCAGGCTCAACTGGTGGATGGTGCCTACTCGGGGTATGGGGAACCATGTCCATAATCGAACTATCATACATCGGGAACACCGTCTTAAACCTCGCAGCGGAAACCAGGCTGGTGGCGAATGAGTAATGCAATCTGTCTTGAGGTTTGATGACATACTGTTGCCTCTTACAACGAGTACACACTCGGCGACGGATGCCAAACTCGACATTGTGCACATTCGTAGTCCCACACTCCCCGCAAACAGGCCTGCCGAATAGGAGGAATGCCCATCGAGGCTCCGAGAACCC
>QGOG01001891.1:0-18284 GCA_003313185.1 Collybia sp. MG36
AGGGGCGTGTGCTCTGGGGCTACAGGAAGGAACGGCGGGCATCTCTCCCCGGTGTTATATCCCGACTACGAACGTCTCAAGAACGCACTTGGAAGTGTCACAGCGGGAAAGATCATCCGCTTGCGCGCTTCGCATCTTGACAAGTTTCTCCGTGTTGCGGCTGAGGAGGGTTTGATGGAAAGGTCTCAATGCAGGAAGGTGCGGAGTTTTGATGTGTACCATCATCGCGCGTTGTTTGAGGATATGAAGCGACGGTTCGAGGTTTTCTTGGGTGATATGCCGGATGAAGGTGGTAGATACGAGGTTCTAGAGGGTGAATCCATCGAGGTGTGTTTCAACCCAACCGAGTTGGTCGTAGTGACGTGATCGTAGTGCAGCCCCTCGGACTCTCAGCGCAAGCTCTAGGCGTGTTCACGACTTGTGGAGGGGCAATACATCCCTACCGTTTCGTGACGGGCATCCTCGAGCGTCTGCTCCAGACGCACGCACGAACGTAATCCCAGCCTTTCCCTATCCCCATATATACTCATTATATGTATATATGCTAGATTCTCGCTTCACATTCACACACCCTGCACCTCCATCACTCTGCCCGCCGATGAAAACACGGGACTATACGAGGTCATCACGCCCGGCGGGACGATACGCACGCCACACGTCGTACATGCGACGAATGCATGGGCATCGCATCTCCTCCCAGGGATGCGCGCCAGGATCATCCCCGCACGCGGTATCATGACTGCGCGTGCGCCCCCAGTGCACATCGACGCCGCGTGGGCTGGGGAGCGGAGCTTTGTGTTTTATCCGAAACGTGGGGAGCATCACTACGATTACCTGACCCAGCAGCCGGCGGGGACTAGGCAGCACTCTGCGTTTCCGTCCAATGGGGAGATGATGTTTGGTGGTGGGTTCGCCCGTTCGGACTCGTTTATCACTGAAGTCGGGATCGCTGACGATTCGACATGGAAACCCCTCGTCGCCATGCATCTTCACGGCGCATTAGGGTCCTACTTCCGCGGGGATCTCACTCCACCGGAACCAGACGGGGAGGTACATACTTGGAGCGGCATCTTAGGCATGTCCGCTGACGGGCACCCGTGGGTTGGACGCGTCCCACGCTCTGTCGCTCACGTCGGGCGTACCATGTCAGCTCCAGCAGCAGCCGACGACACTGTGCGATCTGCACCGTCTACGACTGGTCTCGCGCGCCCGGGGGAGTGGATTGCGGCGGGATACACGGGCGAGGGTATGGTGCATGCGTGGCGCTGCGGCCAGGCGCTTGCGGATATGGTGCTTGGGGCGGATGTGCAGCCGAAGTGGTTCCCGGGCGAAGCGTTTGGGGTTACGCGGGAGCGGTGGGAGAAAGCAGGGCTCGAGGGGATGATAGAGGGATTTTTGGAGGCGTGAGTGTGGGTGGGAGGCGGGGTGGGGAGCCTTGAGTAGTTGCATTGCGCCGATGGGGATGAAGGCCGGCGAGGAATCATATTCCTAGCGCCATCCCGGGCGTGTATATGCGCCTGGACTACAGAAATATCGGACATCGTGAACCAGATAACGCTGTTTCATCCACAGCGGAGGTTGCGGCGCGACGAGTACATCTGACATGTTCCCCACCACACTCGAGAGCGGTGATGATTTCAGGTGTTACTATGACATCTCAACGTATATTATGGCGCTAGTTCGGGTCCAGCTAGTGCTGGAGACGCTCCGGCGGATGCGTGTCGGGTGTATGGTGACTGCATGAAGGTCCCTCTCACCACGCTTCTCGTGAGAGGTGCGTGGGTTGTGGGGTGGTCAGGAGTTTGATATGATGCTTGGGGTTGTGGTGAAAAGCATGTGCAATTGGGGGTGGGCTTACTAGAGCTTGGGGATGTCGAGGACTTGGAGGTGTGATTGGAATTTTGATACCCTGCCCGAGCTCAAGCCGAATTACAGGTGCTGGTAATCAATTGACTGCCCATCGGGTTTTCCCGTCAGGGTTTTCCGAACTTCAAGTTATAAATGTGATTGTTGGAATTCAAGGTATCTTCCTCGATTACATGCCCGACCTACAGAGCACGAAAAAGACCCTCGAAGTCCTGTTCAAATTGTTCACGGAAGAGAAAAAAACTCTGCGCGCCAATGAGGTCGAGTCATGGAGAAAGAGTTTTCTGAAGGTGTTCGTACGTGGTTCCCTAGCTGCATCTGTGGGCCTCTGTCTCATTATGGCAGTGCGCATACATAACGCTTTTAGATGGTGAGGCGCCTGATGGACACGTCATCGCCTGGGTAGGGGAACTCTGGCGCGAGCCCTTGTCGCTCCCCAATGTTGGCGGGTCCAAGGCTTCCACAGTGCTCAAGGCAGCGTCATCCACTCGTGCCAAGTTGGGAGAACAGAAGAAGGGTGGGCGCCTGCGCGAGAGGATTCTCAGTGCTGGGGGTAGTCATGAGGAGGACGAACCGGGGGATGAAGACAGTGATTCGGGTGATGAAGACAGCGATTCGGCGGATGAGGATTCGACGGATACCTCTACCCGGGATCAGGTTATAGGCAAAAAACGTTCCCGTGAGGAGATTGACGATGGTTTGGCTCGTGCGAGGGATATGATCGTTCGCTGTCGCACCCAGGTTCAATCTTTTGAGACGGTGGTCTCGCGCCTGGAGAAGGTATTGCTGGCGGGTCTCGAGAAGTGAATGGTGCTTATATTGTAGCCATTGGCAACCTTTCCTTTGAGCCTTGGTGCATTATTTTCTATCTCATTTGATACACTTGATATGACGCCTTTTAATCAATTCTCAACTTCCTAGTAGAGCCGTTTGATTTGATGCATCATCTCCTCCCTTTGTGCACCACATCCGCGCCCCTCAGCACACCCACCCCAACATCCAGCGCCTGCTTGCGCGGGATGCACCAGCATTCTACATTCCTTCCCAGGCTTCCTGTCATGCACTCGCTCAGCACCTTAATGCATCAGCCCTTTGAATCCCCAGCAAGGCTATTTCCAAACTAGAGCTGGAATGGCAAGAGAACGCGAGCTCAGAGGTAGGTTGTGGGGCTGTAAGTGTGTGAGGGCCCTCTCCCCCATGTAAATGCCTACGGATCGGCTGATTACTTCCATATTAGGGCCCGCTTCCATCTGGCTGGGTTTTGACAAGCGACGACTGGTTGACCTAATTTTTTGGATCCCTGTTTTCATCCACCCAGGCGGTGTTGGTCCCCTCAGCAGCGAGGGGGAACACAAGAGGAGGGTGCGGCAGGGACCTCGGACGTCGTGATGATGGTTTCAGGCTGGCACCTCAGCGCTTCGTGTTGGCTGCGGGTAGCATTTAGGTGGCAGGAGCTAGTATCCCAGTCTCCCCAACCTATCGGGGGAGGGGGGGAAATTTTCATACAACTAGGTAGCCAGACTTTACTTGAGATTCCTATAATGAATTACAATTGTTCGACGATGCCTCGGGTATCCATCCTGTCACTTCCTGCCCGTCCTCATACCGACACTGGAGGCAAAAACCTATTCTTATGAATGATTCGCACGATTTCATCAAGCACCTCGTCCTTCTGGCTGAGTCGCAGCGCTGTCATACTCGTCACAAATTTCGATATGGATTTGTGCACCCGCACCAGGTCTCCTGATTTGTTGTACACGGCCGCTGCCTCGTCGATTAGCTTGTGCCCGATGGGAAGGCCGGGGATGTATCCGTTTCCCCTTTTTTTCATCATCCAGAAGAGGCTTTGCATGACAATAATCAGATCCACGATATACCCCATGAGGCAGCGGATGACGTGCGGCCTAGGGGGGTAAGTGTGAGCACGGTTGCGAGATGTCTTGTAGGGACCTACGCGGCAGAATAAACCCCATACACCCATCGCGCAAAAATAACGGGGACCGTGATGCCAACTCGTGCCGCAGGGGCGACGTAATCTATAACAGAACGATTTGAAAGCGTGCTCGCAGTACTGGTTGAGACCGCGCTATCAAAGGTCCTATGGAGGTCCTATCAGAAACCCAACTCCAAAATTGAGCAGATGGTCATACGCAGCACGTCCCCGGGATTTGGCCGGTTCTTCAAGGTCAGTGACGAGGTCTGTAATCACGGCCTTGAACTCATCACTTTGTAGATACTGTGTATAGCTCAGCGAAATAACCCGATAACGTGAGATGAATATTGCCCACCTTGTCGTCGTCGGAAAAATTCCAGACGGCAATAATATCATGGTGGATTACGTCCAGACAACTCTTCAGGCTCTTCCCGGCGAAGAAAAGACTCGATGCGAGGCCTCGCCAATATTCTGTGACTTATTTGAGTAACCAGGTTAATAACACCGTAACCACCTACTATGTTTTCCAACCCTGCAAATGGAGTTGAGGACTGATTCATTCCGAGGTATGGGAGATAACATACCTGATGGATCCCTCGATTTTCATATCCACATTCACTCGTTGCGCCAGCGCCCAAATCAGATACACGGAACTGTCAACATGTTTTTGCGTGACCTCCATCAACTTCTTGAGTGAGTCACTCGCTGGCATTTTTGCTGTTTTTCCAGTGGTTACACGCTGTTGGCTAACCAGAACTCGCGAACATACTGGAAACCGCAACGGAAGTTAACGGGCTAGAAAGATGGAGGGTGGCTTCTCGGAGGGGAGCGAGGCAGGTTTTGTTGAGCTTGGGTTCCACATGAGACCAAACCAAGGCGTCAAATGTCGCCTCATCCGTGTAATCTTCCTCGTTGTATAATTCGTCCTCGAACCTTCGAAACAAGATATCAAGCTTCGTAAAGGCGACGATAACGGGAACTACGACATGAGTGAAGTTCGGGAATACTGTGGTTTTGTTCCATACCTCTCCCGAGAGGAAGATTCAGAAATTCCAGATCTCCTCGCTCCAGAAGTGCATTATTTGTGGCTGGGGTTTCCAAACAGAGCCTGAGCAGCGATGAGAAGATTGAAACCAATTTACTCGTGCTATTACCATATAGCATGTAAGCGGTCCGGGAGTTTTGGCATGTTCGTTCGCTGGAGAATGAAATTCTTGACTGTATTGAAGTTCTCCACCTCTCCAGGCGCGAAACCCTGTGAATCGTGCAAAACAAACCGGTCGTTCGTTTGCGACGTGATTTCTGTATTGATACTTGAGACGCCAGCACGATCATGCGACACATTCTATGAGGTTTTTGTTAGACATACAGAGTCGGAACCGCAGTGCTTTACGAACCGCTAGATCGACGTCAAATGCAGCGTTAATCAGGGAAGATTTTCCCACTCCGGCCTGTTCGCATGTTGGCGCTGCATAAAACAAATCAGGTGCAACTGAAAAACTCCACCTTCCCAATAACAAGGATACGAAATCTATCATCGTCGTGAGTGTGAAATTGATGTACATGAGGTGGATTCTGACCTTGGGCATTCTTGGAGTACCTCGTCCACTACCGACTTCAGCTCGGTGTGTATCAATTTAGCCAGAGAGGAGTCCTTGCGGGAGGACATGATTGTTGGTGGCCAATGGTGGTCATACAGCACCTCAGCGTTAAGTAGAAGTTAAGGTTGTCAGTTGCCTGGGAATGTGTCCGAGCCTCCGGATTTGTCACGCATCGATCATGAATTGGATCAGACATCACTGGCTGACAGATGCCAGGGGTCTTCTTCCAACGCCCAGGCGTTATGGTTATGGTAGCATGAGATGGTGATAAAACGAATTCATGGACAGGTGACTCAACAACAACTGCAGGGCGGGGGTCTTTCTGGGCGCGGCGAAAAAATGTACGCCCTAGACAGTAGTCTCGGGCTCGCAAAACAGCGCGCGCATAGACCCAAAACCAACATACGACTTCATAAGTTTGCCTACTGAGGCCTTGAGGGTATGGTAGCTAGTCAGACCATGTTCGAGTGCCATCCCCGTGCGTTCGTCAGTTGGTCCCAACGGGTCACAGCCTCCGTCGGGTCGGGTGATTACATCAGCGACCAGAAGGTTCCCGGGCTGTGAACGTTGAACCCAGCCACAAGCATCCCATAATCGGCTCCCTCCCCGCTCCAGTCTGGCCGTTCCTACGGTGACACCCTCTGGATCAACCGCGCCTCATGTTTTCCTCTATGGGCATATGGCTCTCATGGATGTTGGACCCACGATTCAGACTCTCGTGCCTTTCCGCTTCGCCGTGGCACTTTCTCTGATCCGATGGCTTTGTACACTCGGAAATATCCAGAACAGACCGCCCGCATCAATCAGCGCCGGTATGTGCGCTCATTCTTCATTCAGACATAAGTAACTTCATCACGGATGAATCAGTGTGCTTTTGGCGTCTTCTGGCGCTCGGTTTCAACCTGAGCCCAGATTATGCGCATTACAGGCGCTCAGCCCCTCGCGGTGCGCTACCAGAACCTCTTCCCGGTGCCATTTGCCAAATCGCCTCGAGCACATCTATGCGCCTGCCTCCTGCCACTCATGCCAGTCTCCACGCTGCTGTTGAAGATGATGAAGTGCGTTTGATGCGCAAAATTTTGAGCCCCCCGCACAGCTAGAGGCCCCGACGACTTACGCGCAAGTTCCTTGAAGCGTATAGGCTGGATTGAGGGATAACCGAGCCAACATTGTGGGTAGTAATATTTGGTCCTCCTTGGTTTCCCTGGATCGCGATCCTCATGAAGTGGGATCGTTGTAACATTGGTCGAGGGCTCTTAAAGCCAAGGTCACTCCCTATTCTGGTGTGGGGTCCCCAATTACCAAGCGGGTTGCGGTTCTCTTTTTTTGGAGATTTTCGGGGATGTCTCGAGTGACGAATGACTCCATGACCCGCTCCCTGCTGTTTCTTCAGCTGAGATGGGAAGCATCGGGACAAAAAACAATTTCGCCGGGCGAACAATAGGATTCTATGCTTCTTCAATTGCAATCTATCCTCAGTAGCTCAGGACGGACACTCCGTCAATCTACCCGGCTTGGAAGACAAACGTGGCGCGCCGGATAACATGACACACCTTGGACGGGGGCGTTGAGGCGGAATCAACACCTCAGGTTTGTGTTGGTCCCACCTCAAAGCCCCTTCTCACATGACATGTCCCAGGCGAACATAGTTATAATTCACCAGCTCAACCTCTTCCGTGGTTTTGACATTCCGGGCGCACACGGGGGGAGGAGCACGGGGAAGACGAAGTGTTGGCCCTTTTTATAGGTCTTTGCCTCCAATTTTCACGTGAAACTAGAGGGTGGGTTGGCGACTAAAAATAGATCTTCCATGCGCACCGTTGCTGGTGTCGTTATCCATCTATCGCTTCATCTATTGCTGAAGACCCCCATGAGGGAAATTTCTTGAAGCGGACGTCCTGGGAAAGTTGTTGGGGGGCTGCTGACAGTCCTGACATCTATTCGGCTGGCAGGCAAGTGATGCATCAGATGGAACTGTCAGCTTCCAGCGCTAATGATGCCATAACACTGCTAGAGCATTGATAACCTATTTCCGGAGCGAGTCAATACATCAACATGTCAGCACTTGGCGCTGATATATACCCTCGTCTGGGGTCTTGGTCGCGGGTTTTTTTTAGCGGAACGGCTCAGCATAGAGACTCCAAAAGCACTGGGCACTCAAATTTTTCGACCTCACTCCCTTTCAAACGTTGATCTAGGTCAAATGGATGACCGTCCCAAACACCCTGGTGGTGCTTCTCAGCGTAGCGTTGCATCCCGACCTCCAGCACCGACAACGCAATACGTCCCGTATGATAACGAATTGTTCGATCCCTACGAATCGCAAATGCCTGTGTCCTCTCGCACTCCTTACTCTGCAGTCGGGGTCATCTCACCTCAGTATTCACCGTTGCTCCCCCACCAGGACAGCAAGCCCACGAGACAGCCTTTCCACCGAATACCGTCCGATGACAAAACGTCAATGTCGGACTCAGCATCGACTGTGAGACTATCTTTTGGCGGCATGTTTTCGCGCGGGCCACCATCCACACTTCCCAAACAACACCCCTTCGCGCGAACATTTGAACCACCGAACTGGCAGCTTCTCACCATTCACACCATGATCTGTCTCCTCGCATATCCTGTCATTTTTGTGTCTATTATTATTGCCGAGGGTAGATCTCTATCCTGGACTCGTTCCTTGGTCGGCGCGGGATGTGGGTTGGTTGGTTTCTCCTTAGGTTTCAGTCTTCTTCAGCTGGGAAAAGGGTTCTTGCAGGCATCTAGTACGTACCGCAGCCCACTAGTGCTTCCATCACCTCCTCATCGTGCCCGGGTAGCATGGGCAACTGTCATCCACCAATCGTATATTCCAGACGATCCAGGAATCCGCCTGCAGGATCTCGCAGCGCGATCGCAAGATCCGACAAGCGCTTGGTCAGCTTTCCGTTTACTGTGGGATCGATCAATGTACGTTGGCACGTCCCGCAGGAATCGAAGGTCCTACGAGTAAGTCTACTTTAAGCGAGGGGCTCAAACTTCTGGGGCTAAACAATGCAGCACTCGGCCATGGTCATTGTATATCTTATTTTTCCTATTCCTCGTGGTCGCTGCGGCCTCCCTGACGTTCCTCTTTGGTCGTCTTGTTGTCATCTCCACCACAGTTGCGGTCAGTCCTCCCACCCGTCTATTTGCCATTTCTAAACGATCTTTTATCCAGCATCAATCTCAATACTATCATGAAGTTGCTGTCATGGGAGATCTTTCCACAAGCGACATTGCAACAGCCACTTCTCTTGTCCCCGCGTTTGATGTATGTGAAACACCTATTTTAGGCGCTATGAGTCGATCTCAACTTGTCGGTGTTAGAGCTTCTTGTTAACATGGACACTATCGCCATTCTCTGCCCATGGTGGACTACCCCCAGCCGTCTCATTCAAATTCGATCTAGGGGATGGCGAGGTGGACGATGTCTATTTCTCGGAGACGGCTTTGTCCCAGTTGCTCCCAGGTGGAAGCGGGTTTGGAACATTCGAGACAGCTACCAGGCTCCCAGCGAACCATACCAACGGTGGACAGAAGACCACGGTGAATGACCCGTCAAAACCGATGGACCCTGGGAATGTTCTGAGGTA
Source organism: Collybia sp. MG36 (assembly GCA_003313185.1). Lineage (NCBI taxonomy): Eukaryota > Fungi > Basidiomycota > Agaricomycetes > Agaricales > Clitocybaceae > Collybia > Collybia sp. MG36. The sequence goes on from QGOG01001891.1 coordinate 9,015, forward strand.
AATTCAAAAAAACTCGACAGCGCTTCCGAATGTTATTCATGGGTTGCCATAGATATCCCCGCTGGGGTATTCGTATCCGTTGTTTAGCACTGCCCGACCCAGATGTTAATATGTGAGTCACTCGCCAAGCGACCGAGGACTTGCCTCATCACCGATGAATTCAGCGTCCCACGATCTAATGCCAACTATACTTACACCTTCACCCCTCGTGCTACCCTCCGCTCGTTGTTCGATTCCTTCAAATTGCCGTTCCCAGCTAAATTGGAAGCTCCTATCAATGGGAGCTTAGTCCTCCGCGAGAATGACACATTCCCTGTTGGCTTGGATGTTGCCGCTACATACACGGGTAGTGAGTGAACTCTACTTGCCTTCCCCTACACGGCCTCATGTGGTCGCCCAGCCAGTTTCCTCGACAATGGTGTCGCCCTCACCCTCCTGAGCGACCCATTGAGCTTGGGTACGTCGCCCTCCCCCCCTTCAAAATGACATCATTGCTCACCATCATGGTTTTAGGAGAAGATGGAAATGGATGGGTTACTCTCGAAAGCGTCCTTGTCAGGTTGAATACCAGCTACGCTCCAGACGGTAAATTTGCGAGGCTTGGCGATTTCCTCCCCGATGGGACGGGGCAGCTGACACGTTTTGGATATGATTCGGCCGTATGCTTGGAGCTTTACGAACCATGGATTTTGGAGACATTCAACCAAACTACTGGCCTGCCAACTTCCATACGAATTGTTTCAAAAGGAAACTCAATCACGGACCAAGATACCTCGCACCAGATCGAGCAGAATACTGGCCCACTGCTAACTGACCCGAATGTCGGGCGGCAACTCAACTCGACCAACCTGAAACAAGCGTGTGTAACTTGACCAATCCATCGATTCCTCCGCTAAACTTCAAAATAGATACATCGCCGCTCATGACAACAGCGTCAACCAACTGGTCAAGGTTTGGGAAAGTTCCATCACGCTGGCACTCATTTGTCTTATACCTGGAATATAGGACAATGGTAGAGATGCGCCATACGTACCTAACCCCACAGTAGGGACCATGTCACACTTCCATATTGCGACGAGCTAAATAATGACATATTCAGGTAGTCTCATTTACCACTGGCGAGGGCCCCTATGGCTACACGGAATTTTCTCCAGAAATATTCGCACAGGCTCGGGCACAGGCAGACGCAAGTAATGTTCTACCATACTTCGCCGGGACCGGCCCAGTAGTGGCACGCTCGTACCCTGATGAAGTGACGTCCTCCGCCGCAATTGAGCCCACGCAGATGGCGATCGCCCTTGGTGTTATACTTGTTATTGGGTGGATCGCTGGACTGTTCGTGCCTAAACTCCCCATGGGTGTCCCCCGACGCGACTTTGAGCTTTACTCTTGGTTGGCGGCATTTCACGCCGATGAATTTGTTGGAGAGCGGAGTATTGGACTTTCCAAAAATATGGAACTCGCGGATATTCAGGAGGCCATTGGTGGACTCAAGTTTCGTTATCTGGTTTGAGCGGCGTCGCATCCCCCGATACTTATATTATGAAAGCTAGAATACAAATAATACTATTAATGCACATCCCGTGGTTCGCGATAGCGAAGATTGTACCAATCCCCATGAGCATACATACTTTGGTGTGTCCTTTATTTGAGTGAGGATTGCAATTGAGTCAACCCTCGATGTACGCATCACAGTCGTGAAGATTGGATGCACCAATCTGAAGGTCGGAGGGATGCTGGACAGTGGACAGAACTGCACGGTGCTTCAATGTAACATAATATTATTGTGATTAAGTTGAAACCTGTATAACAAAGGAAGCTGAATGGGTAATCCGCTCTGGGGGGTTACATTAGCAGTTGGCCCATGAAAGCGTGCATGCAATCAATGGTACCTCATTCCCCTAATCGTTGAAACCTCAGTCGTACCAGGTGCTAAAAGTGTCGGTTTGTAATTTCTCCTGGTGTTTTATTCTTGCGGCCCGTAGAAACAGCCGCGAGTTCACGATGGCCGAGAGAGCACAAGTCACCCTGACCAATAGGCAGATTTAAAAATCAAGCCAATCAAGTGAAGGGAACTCACGGAATGAGGGAATACGACTCGTCGCCCTAAAATCCAGTGCAAATAAATACTTGGCGACTTGATCGCGCAAATCAAGCTTACCAGTCCGGAGATACTCAGAACTAAACCCAAGGATCTGAGGACTACTGGGCGTTGGACACCATCGGCCTGCACCTGGGGAAGTACGCACCGAAGATAGCCTGTGGTATTTAGGTGTATCAGAAAGATATTGTATTGAGAAGAGACCTCGGCCCACAAGGAAACCCAGCGCGCCGTCGCGGTTGAGCATATAGATGATGTCTGAATTATGACGGCGCGGGAAATCCATAATATTGAAAATTATCAAGAAGCCAAGAAAGAGATCGAAAACCGCCTGCTCAACAGTTAGTGTGAATAGCTGGTTTCGTATTTAGGCTGCATGCCATTGTTCCAAGACTAGTGGGAATGAACTGTGACCCCGTATCCATCGCACACGATGCGAGCCCAGGTATGACAGAGATGGAACCTGACCCTCTCAAGTTATTGAACAGCGTAACGGAGCAAAAGATGATACATACGAGCCACTCTGTCAGCGCTGATGGCCGCTGTGATCAAGGTGATTGGGATGAAGATAATTGAAATGAGAAACAGCAGCCGGGTGACAATTGTCCTACACCCCCAAAGTTGGAAGATCCGAAGGGAAAGCGAACCTAAAAAGTTGGCTCAATGGATTCCGGAGCGAGTTTCCCATTTCCCCTTACATTGGGTCGTTGTAATGACCAGTGCGTTCAGAATTATAAAGATCCAAGTAGATACCTGGCAGCTATTTTTGCCCTTAGCAAACGAACCCGGATCCAGGTCGGCGCGGGCTCACCTCTAAAATGGGCGGCGCCTTAGTTTGCATTAGAATTAGGGAAGAATTATTGACATACAGTCTTGGACGTCGACTCCCCAGTGAGACTTCTTTCGGCTGAAGCGCTATATGAGACTCGAGAGAGCGGGAATATTTCACCATAGTGACTCACCATAGACAACACTCACCAAAACGAGCTCAACAGCATACCGGTTCAAGGCGAAAGCCGCTTTCGCAAACATTGGCTCGTCACCCTTCCAAATATATCTGACTTCGTCGTCGAAGGTGATGGCATGGTCCCATACGATTGAAGTTATGCTGAATGCTGGCGCGAGGATTAAAGGTGGCCACCCAGGATAACGGATTCCGTACCTGAAAGATAAATAGCGGCGAAGATCTTTGTGCTCTCATGTACCAATGACTCCGCTGCTACAATCTGGTCGGGAGTTAGGTCAAATAGTGACATCTCCGGGAAAGTGCCGTGTTGTGTGGATGCATCCTCGCAAATGTGTCGGCTTATAGCGTCGAACCAGAGGCTATCCTATTCTCAACTGTCACAACAGAACCATGGTAGTCGGGGTTGCAACCAACAGTTCGTGGTCTCTGCGAATTGAATCCCCTGAAGAATCAATCAATGTTATCACCAAAAAAAAAACAAGCCATTGCAAAACATACCTTGGGCTTGAATCAATTCTCCCCCATGCGCCGTGGGTACCTTGTTACCATCTTCCGAGCTGGTGAACGAGGTAGTAGCGACATACACGTGAAGGGTCGGGTTTTCTATCACATCATTGATGAAAAAATGTAGTCCTGAGTCTGGGATAAGAATAGTGCTTCGCGGCGGGCCCTACCATCTGATTGGCATCAGAATATCAGAACATCGGGCGTGAATGGCAGTAGGCGTCCGCAGCCTAACTAGGCCAATGAAAATAAAAAACGAAAGCACTGTGTTCCAGGGCAATGATGATGCTAGGGGTTGATTCTGATGCTGTTACATCTTTTTCCATCGCTCATGTGCTTCTATATGCCGAGGTGAATCGGAAACTCCACTTTATATCTCGAAGTGAAGGATGAGACAGACTAGCGTGATTGAACAACAAGAAGGTGCGAATGTTTGTGTGGTTCGTGTTGTGTCAACACGGTCACCCCACTGCACTTGTTGATAGCATATATTCAACGCCAACAATCATCCCGACTCATTTATACGCCAAAATCGCGCCAATTTGGCAATGCCCATGTACTCCATTGCATCGACCACCTGTATGCCGAGCTTCGTGTTGAGCGGGGCAAGGCAGCATAGCTCAGGGCCTGATAATTGATGAATGACAGGGAGTCATTTTTGAACACCTCCGCAATGGACTGTAAATGGAATCGTTGACGTTTGGTTTGTCCTGAACTCCTAAACGGAATGCCATCCACTGCCTTCACAGGTTGAAAACCAAGCAGCACACTCTTCACACTTTCCGGGTGTGAACTATGGACGCTTTCTCCCTTCACATCACCCTGTTCCTGGTGCTCTTCCTCTCTCTTGCTGGGCGGGCTCAAGACAGTACTTGTATCTCGAGCTGTACTGAGACAGCATCGTCCGATTCTGGATGTTCGCTGTAAGTCACTATCACTAGTGTTCTGCCGACGCATCTTTTAAATTGCGACTTGTGTTCAATGTAGCTCCGATACATCATGCATTTGCACATCCACCCAATTCAAGAACAGCTTCGACCAATGCACCACTTCCAATTGTAGTTTCGAGAACGCTCAGATTGCACAACAATCACACGCTCAACAGTGCAGTACCCAGACGAGTGAGTGGTGTTCTCGTTCCCTTCTCAAATGATCCAAGTTTGAGGTGTTATATCAGCGTCTTCCATTGGATCCAGGTGAGCTCCCCCACCAGAACTCAGGTACTAGAATACTTATGGGCCGCCAAAAGCATCACCAGTCCCCCTCAATCATCCACAAGACTTATCAGTAATGCGCTAACCATGTTGAGCGCCCCGCAATCCTCCATTGGCACCGGGAGCCCAATTTCGAGCGCTTCAGCCATGCCGACCTCGTCAAGCCTTCCCCCTCCGGAGCCCCACATCCCAGTTGGCACCATCCTCGGTGCCGCTATTAGCAGCATCGTTCTGGTGGCTGTCATTCTCATCGTCTGGTTCCGTTATCGCCGTCGTCGCTACGAGCTGGGGGTTGAAAAACCCATCGCTCGGGTCGGGAGTCGGCTTGATCAAAATGATTCCGCAATTGAGCTGGGACAGTCGCAACCGTTGGTCACATGGCCGTATTGCCTGCCTGGGGACCCAGCATACGAATCTCGCGTCTCGTTCCGCCCACCAAGCGTTGCGCCAGGCCAATCTCCTGCTCCTATACCACCGCCAAGTCCAGGTGCTACCACAGCTCTCCCACTGCCATCCCCTAACGTGATGACACCTCCGACCAACGGAGAAGAAATGGCAGGCCAATCACAGTGGTCGGGCATCCGCCTCGGGCTTGAGGGTGCTGACACTCGTCTCTCATATCCTACCATGAGCCCCAGTCCATCAGTGCAGGCTAGCGCCTGGAATCCCAGGGCGGTCCTTCAAATGGCCAAGGGACCATCCGGGCGCGAATAGTTGAACAACGACGTCCGACAAATCGCAACCGCCATTCATTCAATTTTAGGTTCGGCGAATCATGCCAGAGTTGGAGTTGTACAGCCGAATTCATCTCAGGCTTCTCAGGCTTCCAGTCGGTCGCGTTGAATAATATGGACTTTGGATTTTTGGATACCTAGCGGGGACTCTGGTTTTATTGTGCTAATTGAGCGGCGTCGCGTTCCCCGATACCCATATTATTTAGAGCCGAAATACGAAGAATACCATCGACACCCATTCTCTACTTCGCGGTAGCCCGCAATGTCATCATCCAATTCATGGAAGAATGAAAACCGCTACAAGGGACTACTACATTCACAACCTTCGGCCTCCGGGCCCAGGGCTAGGTCACTGCCAGGCGAAGCTGATATATTGCAATGACAAATAGCCAGTAAGAAAGTAATGCCGTCCGAACCGAGGCGGGAGGTAGGCTCAACATTGAGGAGCGCAATACACCCGAAGGCGGAAAAACTTCCCCCAAGTCCCCCAACCCGCGTGCGACCCACTCAAGCTGACAGCAGTCTGAAACACGTGCCTCTGGACGCCGGCGACGCCTAAGCTCATATGGCTTCGTAGCGTGCCCTCGCCCAGATGGATGATTAGCCATCCGATACTGAGATCTTTCCATCGATTGCGCAGCATTCAATCATCTTCAATCGTTTCAAAGAGCCGACTGCCCGTGCTTATTCGCTGGAGGCGAAGCACATCGACTCATCGATCGTTTTCATTACACGCATTCATGCTGCCCAAGTCCTAGTATGCGGAACTCACGCGCATTTCGACCTAATATACCCGCCCTTATGGACACCGAAGCACCGATCGTGCCACCTGGTCTTTCTGCTAGTACACACTTGGCTAGAGGACGGATACCTAGAAACATTTGCTACTACCGGCTGGCGTGAGGAACACAATGAAAATTTGGACCAACGTCCACGAATTCGCTTCACATCGTTCGCACTGGTGGCGCGCCGACGAAGTGTGGGGGCTGCCCAACTCTCAACTTCATCTTGCCCAAATACTATCACGTAGGCGTGTGGCTCTATAGCTCGCCACGAGGTCAGCTAATTAAAGTTCGACATTCTGCCAGATGTTCATGCTACAGCATTTGAATTTAGAAGTGCCTATCGCAAGGTTCCCTGTCACAATCCCATTGACACAGCCACATTTTTCTTGGGCTATCTATGAATTGACAATTTCCCTCTCATGTTCTCTCGCTTGAACGAAGTTTCCCCGTACATGTCTTTCGCCAACGCCAATCATTTTCAGATAGACCGGTCCATATTCAATGATGCCCGGGGTGATATCAACTACCATATCCAATCTAACCATACTCTCCAAGCCTACAACCAGCACACCAACGTCGGCGGGAGGCAGGACACTCGTGGCTGCAGTATGTGGCTATTCCTTAGACTAAAAAGTTCTTACCATCAACTATCTTTCTCAGTCGATTCGGCCATGAAGGACTGTGTACACATGGCAGAGGCCTTTCATGATTCCGATGCGCGGCGTGATCCCTCAAGATGCTACCCTGGCACACGTGAAGCGGCACTCAAGACCATTTCTGACTGGATTGGAGACCCGGCGTCACATTGCCTCTGGCTACATGGCACGGCGGGCACGGGGAAGACTGCGATAGCACAGACGTTCGCTGAACAATGTCATCAGGCCGGGACCTTGGGAGCGACCTACTTCTTCACGAAGGGCTCGACCAGTGGCCGGGGAACACCGCCCCTCTTCTTGACTCTCGCATATCAATTGATGTTGGTGTTTCCCGGCTTGGATGAATACCTCTGGGCGGTGGTACGTGCAGATCGAACAATCTTCAAGAGGTCATTGAGTGCGCAGCTGGACGGGCTCATTGTCCAGCCATTCTGCAAGCTCGTCAAAAGGTCCGCCCCCGCAGTTGTTATCATTGACGGCTTGGACGAATGTGACGGCGACTCTACCCAAGGAGAGATTGTGCGGCTTATATGGAGCCTCGAACGTCACTCACTTCCTCTCCTTTTCCTGATCAGCAGCCGCCCAGAGCATGAGATTCGACGCGCATTCGAATCATCCCCACATCCGTCATTGGTCCGCCTCCTACTTGATAAAACATTGCATCCCGATTGCGACATCCGCCATTACTTGAGCAAAAAATTCGAGCAGATGTATGCAGAGATGGGTATGCCACATGTATCACAGCTCACTTGGCCATCGACCGAGGACATTGAGGAGCTTGTTCGCAAGAGCTCAGGACATTTCATCTACGCAGCCACAGTTATCAGATTCGTCCAGGAGGACCACGCCCACCCAATGGACCAGCTTGAGGCAATTCTACAAATCCCGAGGGGATGTGCAGGCTCCTCGGCCGCCAAGGGTAGATTTGCCCAATCGACTGCGTTCCAGGAATTAGATGCGCTATACCTCCACATCCTGCGTAAGGATCGGAACCGAGTGGAGCTGACAAAGGTCTTGCGTGCCATTATGTGTTTCGCCGGCTATGGGACCTCAGATGATATCGAGAACATCTTTGACCTCAGACCTGGGAGCTTGCACATTATGTTGCGTGGCTTTCATTCTATCATCGATGTCCCCAGTGCGGGTGATCAGCCGCTCCGATTCTTGCACGCCTCATTCAATGACTTTCTCACTGATCCAGAACGATCACATGAGTTTTACCTTGATGCTAGCCATTTCCACACTGAACTTGCCTGCGGATACGCACATCTCATTGTTGCGTGAGTGTCCATTGACATTGCTAATATTCTATCCTCACACGACCATGCCTCACCAGATTTTCACCCGCAAAGTCCGGACCAGTATTGGGAACATCTATACGCGAACTAAGGTATTTACTAAGAGCTACTGCTGGCCTACTCTCTCGCACCTTGGGGAAAATCATGAACATCTTCACCCAGGAATCGGAGTCCATTCCGCCATGCCGCCTCTACATCATATTAGATTTTTTGTTACAAGATGTCCTGGAGGTAAGTACGAGGATAACCCTGCGGGTACGACTATTGATTTCATGCAATCCTACCCATCCAGGAACTCCCAGGGGCTGAGTCTGAGCGCAAGCAGTGCGGAGCTATCCTGCGGCAGGTTGAACCGCAGCTCATAGGATTTTCGGAGAAGATCTTCACCGTCGTGCGTGTGTTTGGTGCGCAGTCCGTTGCACTAGCAGAATGGAAGTCAGATCCTCTGTCGGTGGAGGAGGCTGTCTGGCTCATTTGTATGCCCCATGGAGAACCTGACATTTTCCAACAAACTCTGAACCTTGATCACCATGATTTCATTCGAGAGTGGCTGATTGAGTTTTTCTTCCAACAGATTTATCAAAGCCTATACCGCTGGCTCCTGACCCGTCATCGGCCGAATGGACTTAGCTGGCGTCCGACGAATGTGGCAGTGGATCAATACACATGGGCATGGGCATGGAACACTTACGCTTCCCAGTATCCCCCTAATGACTCTGACATGGATATCGTGCACCCTGACATAGATATTGTGCACCAAGTGGATTTGATATATGGCTGCCCGCGACTAATGCTGCTAGAATTTGGCCAACCCTTGTACGTCACCCATTATTCTCCGCTCAACCGTATCACTCATAAACATTATCTCATGTAGAAACCTTGTTCCCCTCCTAACACAGCGGAAGCTCGATCGTGCCTCTGAGTTGCTTTCTCGTGCATTAGTTTGGACGGGGTAGGTGCCACATGTCCGGCTGTATTATCAAACACGTACATACACCAAAATATGTTCAC
>QGOG01001892.1:0-24188 GCA_003313185.1 Collybia sp. MG36
TCCCTCGGCCATCATCCGCCTTCCCTGCGCATCAGGCGCTTATCTCGCGCCCACGCTCGTTAATCACAAATACATCTACCCAATTAATTACAGCCATTGGAATAATACCAGATAGACCAGAATTAGACGGTACATAGTAGTATTGGTATGGAAAAGAGTTGAACAGAATCTATCTGCCCAAAACACTCTATTCACAAATGACCTTCCCCAGGGGAGTGAACTATCCAAAACCATTGAGAACTATGCACATAATATATGGGTACATTGGGTGATATATTTGACCCTGTCCTAAAAATAAAACCTAGGGAAAGCGCCCACAATTAAGCCCAATGTTGAGCTCACTGTGGGGAACAGTGAGCAGAGCATCAGTAATTAGGGGCAGGACCCTGCCGAGTAATCTATTTATAAAAAGAATTCCCATTATAATTAATAGCGGAATTTGAATCGGCCGCGCGGCGGAGTTGGAAAAATTGAGCAGTCCAGTCGCTGTTGCCATAGGAACAGTCGCGTAGTGACGACGATGTCAACCAAAACTCCCATTCAAACTTGCCAAAAAAAAATGTCACAGGTTTTCCGGCGCTATTCAGACTACCCCGAACAAAGAACGAAGTCAGGAGGTCGGGGGAGGCAAAAGTACTTGCCAACTCCCAGGGTCCGAGGATAAACCGAGTCAAATCGTTGTATGGTTTATTCAACAGGCGGCACCACTCCAGCCCACATGCCAAGGAGAACAATATAAGGATTTCGAGATGACAGACAGTGCCAGGTGATTCGAACTAGCAGAACTGGGAATTCGCAACTCCAGCGTAACTCTCATCATCCCAATTGCAAAATGTTGCAATGGATCAGAAACCCGTGCGTACTACCTCGCATAACATGCCGGATCCATCATTATGGCTTACATATACACTCCAGCAAGATTCATGGCGGGATCCCGGGCATACCTGTGGGCACGACTTGGGCGACTCGACTCGAATGCAGCCAAGCAGGCGTGCATGCCCCATTGCAAGGTGGTATTCATGGGAATATGACCGATGGTGCCTTCTCCATTGTCCTGTGAGTGTGGTAATCGTTGTGAGTGGGGCGGCCTATCTACGCAACGTGGAAATCGACAGGTCTGGCGGTTATGAAGATGACGAAGACAATGGGGAGACTATGTGTGTATATATACTTATTTGATTCCTTCGTTGACCTGTGCATCAGTACTTATACTGGCCAAGGTACTGACTGGGCCGGCGATGTATACGCGCGAGTCGTTACTGAATATATCATAGGTGGGCGCGACACTAAAGGTGATAGGATGGACCAGCTCCAAGGCAACGTGGTAGGTTCTGGACGCTGTAAACTACACTCGCTCTTGATGGCTAGAGTCAGCACCGGTCAGGCCCACAAAACAGAGACCAGGAATGGGTGCGGGGTAATCGAGCTTTGAAGGTATGAGCATCCGAAATTGCGTCTTAATATGACCTCTTCACCAGTATTAGCTGTCATGCCGCACAAGACGTCCTATACGGGTTATTCGTGGGTACAGCCTACAATCTCGTTATGCGCCACCTGAAGGGTGGGTGATTACGGTCGCATGCTCGTTAGTCTAGTATTTACGCCCTGCCAGCTACCGTTATGATGGGCTGTATGAAGTCGTGAAAGTGCGTACAAACCTATCCTCTATCACTCACACGATGAATTTCTGTCAGGCGTGGCGAGCGGAAGGCAAATCTGGTTTCCTCACTTGCAGATTCACTTTCAGGGTCCGTTGACTTCTCCCATCCCCTTCATATATGTTAACCTGAATCCCAAGCGCCTTCCGGGGCAACCCCCTCTACCTGGAGAGAAGCTCATCACCCATCAAAGCGCCAACAGCACTGCTTCATCATCCTGAGTTACCGTGGGCTCGCTCCGTGTGCGTGAAACCCCAGGGGGCACAGGCGCATCTCTCAAAGCAGCACACAATATGTTGATATGTCCTCTTTTGTATATTGACCGATCGAAAATCATTTATGTAAAAACCTTAGAATCCGCTGTGGAGTAGGCTCGTCCCAACTTCCCATCCGGCCTATCATGAGCCGATAATGCTGCGCTCTCAGATACACGGCCTGAGCGGGGTCTCCATATCGACTCAGCTTCACACCCTAGGGTTCATGGTGAATCCATCGCTGTTGGAGTCAACCGTCAATGACGTGATTGGCATGCGGCGCGCTGGAGCGGGTGGGATCCTTGAATTGTGGCGGGGCGAGGCTCTTCAATTCCGCCGCTACATGATCTATACATAGCCCCAACTGTCCGCCACAGGAACCATAAGCTCCTCTGCGTGAATTGTGCTGCGTGCAATAAGGGTTGGAGACGGGTGAACTTCCCGGAGCCGGTGATCCATATTCGAATTGCCACTGTGACAAGTCCCGACTCTGAGCGTGCTACCTGCAGGTTGTAATAAAAATAGATGACGAGATTTAGCGAGCCCTCGCTTGTTGACTCCGTCAACCCAGGCTGCGGGAGCCCATCCGATGTATGCGGACGCGTCTTGAGAATTCGACGGCGCCACCGGAGGGGGTAACACTTGCTTATCATGTCGTGGTAAAGAGGGGGTGGCTGTTCAAAATGGGCAGACTGTGGGCCTCAGCATCGCAGTACAATTATCAGAATACAATGGTGTTGACACGGCGGACCGAGAGCAGTAGCCGAGTGAGAGGAATGGCCACGAATCCCTGGCGAGATTTTCTGTGTCCAAGGGCATATGTCGGTGGCGAGTAGGATGATCTAGCTGTGAGGGGAGGTCGCTCAAGCTATGTGGTCGAGGGGAAGGGATGTGTAGGCTTGGAGGGTGGTATGGGAACGGTGAATTTGCTCATTGAGAGGAGGGGCGGGTGTGGAATTGAATTAATGATGGCTGAGGTCACTCAGAGACCCGCGGGCGAACGACCAATGCGAAAAATATTATGGGAGGGAGCGATGGGATGACTTGGTTTCTCACTAGGTACGTGGGCAAGGTGATGAGTGGCTCGGCGTTTGGAAAAAAATTTGGTCTAGTGCCAGGCGATTACTATGAGTGTGAACAAGGTTTTCGAGGAGCTGAGCGACATACGTTCGTGGTCCCTACCGACCGGCAAGGAAAAAAAAACCAGACCAGGGCCAACAAGGGGGCCTCGAGGGCACATCCTTAGTAGCTAATGCCATAGAACTAAGAAATAACTGAGCATCTTGCCAGATGAGCTCACGTCAACCGCGGCGGAGTAATAAACGGGACTAGCATCAGGCATGGGATTCCATCAAATTTCGGGGGTTTCCAAGAGCACGCTGAGGACAGGGTGCCACAGGATAAGTAATTGTTTCGGTCATGACTCGGCCCACAAAGTCGGCTTAAGAAACGGAGTTTGGCCAAAACAAGGGGGCCACAGGACAGGGTGGAGATGATGTTGTTCTGCATATATACGGATTCGGCGGTTGGCTTTGAATTCAAACGCAAATTCGCCAGAAAACATTCAGTTCGACCTCCCCATCTTGACTCACTCGACGCTGTTAAAATGGCCACTCAACATGTACAAGAAAGCCCGCGAGAGGAGCCAACAATGGGCTCTGACTTGCAGGAACTCCCAAAACTCTTAGCGTGAGTAAAAGAAAACAAGTGAGGAGATACTGACCGCCGGCCAGTCCTCGAATGAGGAGAAAAGAGTGGTTGGGTGCAAACGCACAGTCATCCGGAGCCAACGACTATGTTGATTTGAACGTCCAAGGCAATCCCAGGCACACGGCCCAGGAGTCGAGGGTTAGTCAGTGGGGCGGGTGAGTCCATTTCATCAGCGTGAGGGGATATGGGGGTAATAATCATGCCACCACTCAGCCCAGAGCCCAGTAGTAACCGGGAGAGCCAGGAGAAAGATACCATTGGCTCTCTGAACCCAATGGGGCTCGTTGCCGCCGTCCCCGTCACCCTGCGAATGAAGTCCAAAGAGGCGGGTGCAAAAAAGAAGGCACGGGGCTCTTCAAGCTCCTCTGATGCCAAAGCCCAAGCTCAAGCAAGACACGCGCTCTTGATGTTGAAGAAAGAGAGAAAGCGCCGTCAGGATTTAATAAACGATCACTGGACGGCGGAGGTGATGCCCACGTCTGTCTACTGCCTCGGGTGCGAAACCACGATCCGTCTCGACCGGAGGTCGAAATACTACCCTGGGTTTTGGAGAAAACACCGGCGGATATGCAAAGGGATTGTGGGGCAGGAGGTGGAGCAAGAGAATTGAGTATGTCTCATCCCATTTGCACCTGGATTATTCTGACCATTTTCCATCTCCAGGGAGGAGTTTCCACATGTCAGAGGAAGCACGCTCACTTGGGGAGAGTTCCAGTGTACTTATTACTCTTCCGGTTGCTGAATGCATATCGCCTTTATTACCGCCTCCCTAAACGTTGAATGTCCAGTATGCACCAAGTGGATTTGGTGAAGCAGGGAAGCGTTTGACATATTGACAGTCCAAGGAGTGGTCGCTCGCGCACGCCTCGTTGCGCAGCCGTCGCGAGTCTCGTTCCACATTTTGAATATCCCGCAACGCCTCTTGGATCAGCAAACTTGAGCAGCATTAGGGGTTGATTCGAAAAGTTTCCAGATGGTTTGTACGCGCCGGGCGTTTGCAGTGATTCGGCGGCAGTTGCATTGCGCGTCCAATCGCCCAGTCCACCATCATTGCCGCATCGTTCAACCAGCCCAAAATCGATATCCGCCAGCGCCCGTGGATCAATAATTTTCGGTGCGTCTCACACAGCCGGATCGGAAAAGAGGATGAGGCCTTCATGAGTTGTGACAACGATCAACGTTCTGAGTATCCAATGAGGTGGACCAGTGCGGTATCCTCAACACTGACCGCTTTTGCCACTAGTCTCCTCGCGCCGGTCCAAGACGGCTCCTCCACATCGGCGAAAAGAGAGAATAGGGTTCGCGGTTCAGTGAGACCCAGCGAATACCGGCCTGCTGGATTGTGCGCATATCAGAGACTGTGGTCGGTCGCATTCGAGGGCCAAAGTCAAAACAAGCAGCTTGGTTTTCCTGAAGTCGTGATGCTTGCGCCAGCGAGTTCAAATTTCTTTTTTGACAGTCTCAGAGATCAAGTTCACCGTGACGCGGTCACCCAAATTGCCGCTCTCAGTCGATGACGGTGATACACTCTTCCTTTTTTCCCATTCTCATTCTCATTCGGAACTCCCGGTCTCAGCAGCCTTTGGGTGGTGCCCGTCGTCATACACCAATGTCTGACTGATGAAACCAAGGAATTGAACTTATTTGATGGCTATTTGCACATTGCAACGCCCTATTCTACTATGTTCTCAATTGTTTCCAAGACCATCACGCAATCGCCAACCTGTGGGTGGCCCACACCAACCCGTCCGTATTTCGACCTCGATTCATTTCAACAACGAGCTCGGTCACTTTGTGAGCGAAAAAATACGTTGGAACACGAAGAGGGACAGGGAGGATGGATGAGCATATTTGACGTTGGAGTATGGAGGTATGTTCATTTGGAGTAATAATCACACGTCCCATATGATCTATTTACAGACCACTCCCGCGTCCCCTCGCATCCGACAGTACTGCAACGCCATGCGGAGGCCGGTACCGCCCCTGTTCATGTCGGCCTTTACCTAGGCCTCGGGCATATGGAGGATGGTTTCCGGCTTGGCTATCCTCACCCATGCGCGAATTGGCGGCAATTTCATAAACCCACGTCCGATTGAAGGCACGGAAGATCGTCACCCGGACCCGTGAAAATGCGCAATAGGCCCAATTCGGTCTCTGCTGGGGACGGAAATTTATCAAATGAATGCCTTGGCCAAACCGCGTCCGTTTCGACACATTGGGCTTGGTGTTCGATGGCAACCAATGATACGTATTGTCTGGAGCAGCAATTAGTATATATGAGACTGGAAAAACCATCTTGTTCGAAGGAGATTGACTGATGGTCGACGAAAGGAAATCTCACGAGAGGTACGTGTTCGTCAGCTGGAAGGAATGAAACGATGACAAGTGATCAAGTATCCATTAGAGTGATGGTCAATTATGTGCTGCGCCCGACGGCCACTGTCAAGAGACCTCCAGAAGAGACAGACAACAATGGATCGGCGAAGTTTCTGAGCCGTCCGCACAGGCGGAGAAATATCAGCCTCCCCCAATTTTGTTGTTGTAATTATGGATATTTTCGCTGGCTGATTCAGGTATATTTAGCGCGAGAGGCGGGATTCATCAAGTGTCTACTCCAAGGCATACCACCTGTGACCTGGGAGGGCTGTGTGGGATTGAAGGATCTGCCTGATAAGCGGAGGGCGGTCGAGCATGGAAGCGAGTGGTTGATAAACACGTCAATCGTTTGGGGAAGAAAGAGATGGATGGATTCTGATGGAATGGTTGATCGCATGGCCAACGTGGTGAGTGGTCCGGTGATCGGAAAAATCTAGTGCTCAGGTAATTATCATAAGAATGCTTGCCGGGTTTCGAGCGGCCAACAAAGCAGGACAAGGCCCGACGACAGGGAAGGTTCAAGTATTCTTATTGGATAATATTGCGATGGGGGCGACTCGGGCGAGTGGCTGGGCGCCCCTTTAAATACATTCATCAAAGCAACGAAGCGAGAGAACATAATTGGTTCCATCCGATCTCGGGGGTCCCCAGAACTACAGGAAAAACGATTGTCTTGGTCATGACTCGGCCCCACAATCGACTCAAGCAGTGGAATATAGCCAAAACAAGCGAGCCACAGGACAGTCTTCGTATTTGAACGCAAGTCCGTCAGGGAACTTTATTTCTTACTTCCCCCCACCCCAAACCATACATTTACATCGAAATAAGCATTCCACATGTGCAGAAAAGCCTGCAAGAGAAGACGACAATGGGCCTCGACCCAGAGAATCTCCTTGAAGTCTCAGCGTGAGTGAAAGAAAATAATTGTCAAGAAATTCTGACCACCCTCTGGTCATCGGCGGGTCTATGACCATCCATCCTTTTCTCCTCAGCGAGGAGGAAACGATCGATGGCCACAGAGCCCGCTGATGTTCGAGGCATAGCCATCCAGGGCCAGTGAATATGTGCCCACCCGACCCCAAAACGGTCAAACGAGATGCGCAATGGGAAGACCAACTTCAAGCCAGTCTCAGGCATGCAACCCAGCCAATGATCAATCGATGGAATGGGTGAGTCCATTTTTTCATCAGGATGAAAGGATACAAGGATAATCATATCATCACCTAGCCTAGGAAGTTGGCTTCTGGCATAAACGTCGGGGCAAGCATGAAGGAATTACATTCTCAACAGCAGTAAAGATGGTATGAAATGTGTTTCTTTTCCGTTTGACTGCCTGGACCAGTCTAATTTTCTTCCGTCTCCAGGGAGGAATATAGTTGGATAGGCATTCCCGAACATATGCAAACTCCCTTGAATTCTGTCATTACATTTCCAGGAATTTACGAATAGAGTTCCGCTGCTCTTGAGTGTGAATCTTCTGTGCTGCGCTGCCTAATGTATTTTACGCAGCACACACCAGGTGGGAGGGAAGGGACATTTGTGATAATTCGCGAGCATCGCCCCATTACACCCACAGCCTACAGCGCTCAGAGAGCTATGTAGCAAGGTCCAAGGTTTGCACAAATGACCCGCGGGATATCCAAAGCGGTTTAGGGTCCGCCGGGAGTTTGCAGTTGTAGTAGTGCGTCGTGCGCTCAATCAGTCAGCCTATGACAAGAGCATCATTTGACCAGCCCGTGGACAAGGTGTTGAGAAACCTCACGAAATTGATGTGGCGAGACGCCCAGGCGCGATGGCGCCCAAGCCCACCGAGCCCACCGATCTCATCAACAAGAGTTGATAGCGTCCAGTTGTACCGCGAAACGCGCATGCAACCGTCAGCCTCCCGGACTCTTGGATTAGGTGCAAGACTGATCACTTGAATTTGAATTTGAGAAAATGTCGGTTGAGGTAAGAACAGAATTTGTGGTGCCTCAAGCTAGAAGTTTGATCACCTAGTCTTGCGCACCGCCAGAAATATTCCGTAGTCATCTCCCTCTCGTGCGTCAAAACCAATACTTGCTTCTCTGAATAATCCCACCCCGTTCCCATCCGAGGTCCCAATTCCACCCGAAACAACAATGTCTGAAACCCCCGAATCGATTCGGCGTCCATCCTCCTTGGGAATCCCATCCCAGCACAAAATATCCCCCACCGTTTTCAGCAGCACGGAGTCACCAACGGTGATGCCTACACATCAATCGGTCCCATTCTGAGTCTCACTCCTTCAATTCTTCGTTTGACACTGAGCTCGCCCACCACTCCGCGATCGAAGCGATTGATACCAGAATGCAGGAAGGGGGCATAGAGATGAAAAGTGTACTGAGAAGGTGTAGGAGCGTGTGTACGTGGTCTGTTTCTTTCGAGATACTATGCGGCAGCTGTGATTCCAGTCCCAATGCCGTTCATAAACTGCCATCCGTGACAGTTCCCGAGCGCCGGTAAACTGCTCTATTGGAAGGATCCTGCGCCAGACATGGAATCTCCTCCTTTTTTACCGTTGAACTCATCTGATGTATCCAGGCTGGTTGCTCATCACTTTTCCTCACGCGGTGAATGTCGCTCAAAAGTGGACATCGAATATTGATTGGGATCATAATCAATCCAACTTGGGCAGTGGAATCCTCGTCTCCACCCATACGGCGGTATTCATTTTGATCACTCCGCAGCCGGCTGTGGGCTGTAGGAAGGCAAATCCTTGAGTGCTGGTGCGGGACGGCGCACTGATAGTCGTAATCACTGGGATATTGGCCAGTTCCAGCGAGATAAGTAGGCCATCATTCGGGTTTCTGGTACTCCAATTATGCAACCTGCTTTGTCAAGGTGGTTCCCCAGATAATCGGTTCGAGATGAAAACTTTGTCTTGAAACACTATCGTCCATCGGCTACAATATACGCAAATGGTGGTCGAACATATATAGCGGTGTGAACTGGGAGGATAGCGGGTCGCACGGTACGCTAGCACTGATGTCAGGCCATACGTTATTGGGGGCCTTAGGAGAGTGTGTCGCATCACATCCACCCACCCCGCTCTACACCAAGGTAGTACATCAATGGAATCGTTTAAATGTTCAAGTGCCAGTCTTCTTGGGGCCTAGGCTCAGACGATCCGGAAATCTCACAACCGATTCCGATTGGATAAAACTAGTCCTCGCCATAACGCGTCCCAGGCCCAAGGATAAAGTAATATGCAGCGCCATCGCGTAAAGCCAAGGATTATAACCGTCGGGATAATCTCCGGAACACAGCGCTCAGGAATTGGACTGTGCCATATATATTCCTGCTGCGCCCTTGGATTTGGTTCAACTTCCACACTCCCATCAATCCTAGCGCTTCCTTTGGGTCTTGCGCGCTCCCCAGGGCTGTGATCCTCTGACAAGCTTGTCCTCGGGTTTTGGTTGTCTTATGTCTATACTTGGACGCTCGCTGAATTCACGTGTCGTTGAGCATGGTCGCATCACTTCCATCCAAACTTGCCGAAAAATAAAAATGTTGGTTTCCCAGCACTATTGAGATGGTACCCCGAACCCAAACGAAGGCAATAAGTGGTGAGGCAAATGCACTGGCCAACTCCCTGGGTCCGAGGATAAACCGAGTCGAATTGTTATGTAAGGCATGTTCCGGTGATGGTTTGCGCAGCCGCACCTCTTTTTGAGCTTTCTAACGGTGATTTCCCTGATTCAACTCGATGTACATGATTTGAATACATCTACATCTATGCTATACGGCAGCCACAGCACTAGCTGTACGTTGCCGGGTGCGGCTCAGTCCCCATAAGGTGTATATCATGAGCACCAAATATACCGCCGCGACTGCAAATAATAGGATGAACCAGGGGTGTACGATAGCAGATCTTGGTGGTGTTGGTTCGCCGGGACTCGAAGGAATTGAATCCCACACGCCGGGGTGATCTGCCTGAGCTGAAATCCAAACCATCATCGACGAGAAGAAAAAGAAGACAGCTCCCCTTAGATAACACAAAGTCAGAGGGATCATGTGTCTTGTATGAGGGCGGCTTACCAGGCCGTCCAGATTGCGGGCAATCCCAGAAGAATCCAGGTGTTCCACAGGAACCCGATTTTGAATGGTTCGTAAGTGCTCTATGTCCGCGCTCATTAGCACCATTAGGATATAAGAAATGGTCATGCTATAACCCACCTTCACCCACGCTGGGATACCAGAGTCGTCCCTCCAGCCGTTGACATAAATTGTTAACACTGCACCGTAGACGAGAGCAGCGAGTGAGAAAATGGCAGCGACCATCATCGCCTGATTCTCCCATAAACCAGAGATCTGGAATATGGAAAATATTGTCCTGGAAACAATGTATCAGCCGTGAATAAAATGCAAGAGTAGAGTGCGCGTACGCCAGGACCAGGCTGGACAATATCCGGAGAGCTGCCCATTCCTTGACAAGGATCTGGGAGATTGTGATCCATGATTCCAACGCAAGTTTAGACTGCCTCGTTCCCGGGTTATCCCCCGGTTGCGTAACCAAATATTGCATCTCAAACTCGGACTGAAGCTCAGCTCTAGAGTGAATCCCGTGGATGCGGGAAGAGTAGAGCGAGGGAATGTGGAGAAGCAGGACCGTGTAGATCCTGGATGCCACGTCCAGGATCATTGGCAGAGCGATACCACCAGCTGGGGGTGATTGTACCTGCGGCTGCATGATTAGTCCAACGGGGTATGAACGAGATACATTGAAGATCCGTTCCAAACGACTCAAATCACGTTGGAATTGCTCAATTCTATGGCGAGTGGTTTGCTGGTCCGTCTCAAGGGCGCAGAATTGGTCTCGAATGCCTTGCAGGATCCTGGAGGAGCATCAATCGGTGTCAAAGATACATGTGGAATGAATGTTGAATGAGCTCACAACAATAGGTCTTCCACGCTCTTAGCGAAGAGCGGAGGCAAATTGCCCGCAGGAATCGCGTCTGGCCCCCGCATACTCGGGATAAGCACCAGGCAATGTACGACTTTGCAGCATTTGATCGCCAAAGGTAGAAATAAGTCGCGTTCACAGTGGCCGACGATCTGCGCAGCATTAGGAGCGCGAGAGCTGGGATCGGATAACTAGTACGTCACCTGAACGTCATCATAAAGACCCCAGGCGAGCTCAACAGCACGTTGGATTCGATTCCACGCACGCGTGGTTGGTTTGGTATTCTGGAGAAAGAGTGGATTTGGTCAGGCATCAATGATCCGAGTTGAGTGGAAGCACAGACTCTAGTATTCCAATTCAAAGTGAGCGCCATGTCCACCAGGATTTGAGACGAATCTTGAGTAGAGAGTAGATGGGCTTTTATAGCACATGAGAGAGACTTGACTTGGCATCGGCTTGGATCTCTATTTTAACTTTCGTGATGATGAAGATCCTGTTATTGGGTTAGTTGTGAATAGGCGCATCAAAACGCGCTGGCCCGGGAACTTCGAGTTACGCTTTTGGAATGTCCGAGTCATCAAGAACAAACACATATACTACAAAGCAGGCAGCCCCAGAACCAATCCGACAAGATCAACGGGAAAATTCAGGGCGTGTGAAACAGATGGTAGTCTATAGCATATCTCACCAGCTCACCGGTTTGGTATCAGTAGACCCATCACTCGGCACCTTGGGGTTCTCGAGCATGCCATATGTATTGCAAGCCGTCGGCCAGTATTTGGCCTGCGTTCGAATACGAGGAAGGAAGAGACAGCCTACAGGTAGATGAGGGCGTTCTTCAACGACTGCGATACCAACAAGCGCCGCGGGTGGGTGTGTGGTCCCAGACACACTTTTCCACACACCCCTCAATCTTTGCTAGATCCCAGTTGTGGCGTCGATATTACTATCTAATCAAATCTGGCGGCTAATCGCACCAGTGAGCCTGGTGCCAGTGTGCAGCGCCTGGCATTCTGCACCATGCATGCATGACCCATGATATTCCTACTCATCCCCATCCTGAGGCCCGAGGCGCTGTAGCCGATGATCGGTCCAAATGGCAGTGACATGACAGCCACTTTCAATGTTGAAGTCCTTATCCTTACTGGGATGTTTTGCCACACGTTATATCCGGGCACTTACCATCCCTCTGAGTTCCGGGCTGTCCGAAGGCGTATCATATCTGATTGGTTCCCTAAGCTGTAGTAGCTCCTGGCTTGAGATTCACTGAGCGCCGACCGGTGATTACTCGCCTGGGATAGCGCTCGAGCCCCGAATTCGGAGTAAAGTAACATTAGATCCCTCTATGGTGTACTTGCACGCACGCGCCTCAACTCCGCGGGCCAGAACTTGATTGTTGCCTTTAGATATACCTGTGTAGTGGCTCTAGAACTTGCTTGCAGTAGCTTCCATGATAGTTTGTATGATGTTCAACCAAGGTGATAAGCGGTGCTGGGTGTCGGGGTAGGGGCGGCACGCCCGATTCAGATATATTGCGGGGTATTGCGGTGTGTTTTCATGTGAGGCCTGGGCTCGGTCGTGTGTTTTGTTTGGGAATAAAAATGAATGTGGAACATAGTGTTGTGCAGCCATTGCAATTTGTTCATCCCGAACTCCCCGAAAAATCAAAGATGGGGAGCTTGATGATCATTGATGATTGCTTTTATACACGAGGTACCACTACGCCGCGAGATAAGGGGCCAACTATTGGATTCCGTGAACATGTATTCTGCATCCGCGAGGTTCGGGATAGCCGCCCGGCGCGTGTCGGGCCTACTGGAAATGCAGCACCGAGGACATCCAATATTCAATTTTGATGGAAGCTTACAACCGATACATCTCCATCATCCCCATTCATTCTCTCGCATCATCACTTTGACGAAAGAGACAAGAGGATCCCACGACAATCAGCTGTTAGCATGCAGATTTTTTCAGACCATTTAATATTAAGTCATTGTGATTGCCCAACTAAACGCACCAGCCGTTGAGCCATCGGATCGCCCCCTACCAACCATGCGAGTTGTGATCTGATGATCGTCGGGATAGCGTGTGACCGTTGGTTTCGCCGCCAGACTGTACTCTGGAGTCTGGGGTGAAAGATGGCCATCGCCCTTTCTGGAATTTCTTATCCACTACCACGGTGACCAAAGTTAACCGTCGCAATTTGCACCCAAGGCCTATTCCTCTTACCTATTCATCCCCGTCAATATTTTGGAACCTGGGCACTCTCTAATACCAAAAAACCGCCGGTTTCCATGTTTTTTGAATGAAATCCCTTGTTGCCCCTTTCCTGAGATATATGTGTGTTTTGTGCAGTATTAGTGGACCAGGCAACTGTTAAAAATTCTGTTCGAAGACATTTACGAGGTGGTCGTTTGGAACACTCAAACTAGACCCAAAACATGTGTCTCCATGGCTGCACACGTCTGCCATGTCATACAGCTAGCGTCGAAGTCGAAAACTGGCAAACAGGCTTCGCGCACCCGCTTCTGGGACGAGCTGGGAGGCAGCGCAATCTTGTAGTTGTCTCCGCAGTTTACATATAAGATGTGAATAAATAAATAGGTATGCATACGTAGGTGACATCTGTCCCAACGAGCGAAATTCCTGGGGTTGTTGGAGTACAGGCTGCCTTTCACCAGCAGGGGATCAATCCTCATCCTCAAAGCGGAGAACCTGTGCATCTTCATCTATCGGTAAATCTCTATATCCCCTGCGTGGACGGAAGCGCATATTTTCAATACGTGACGTTGTCCACTCCCATGCGATGCCAGCGATACCAATAAGGAACCACGGAACGGACAGTAATGTGGAAATTACACCCGTGTCCCCACCATATGCTGGTCGCAAATCGTTTGGTAGACGAATCGTTCTGCAAAAACAGTTACGAGGGTCTGAATTAGCAGACGGATAGACGCACCCTCTAGCAAGACCACTGCGGCGGTAATAATAGTGTGCAACGAACGCGGTGAAACCGAATGGGGCACAAAGAACAAAGAACCAGAAGAAGAACCCGTGTCCTTTGAGGCCGGGGCACATATGTCGTTTTCCGTGGTCGAGTCGGAGGCCATCGACACACGATGAATACGGTATCAGTCGGTACGCTGTCCGCTCATACCAGTATTCTTCGCCGTTCCTGCAAGAATCGTCGGATGGTAAAGGTGTCGTCCCAGGAACTAACACACAATCGTCATTCTCGTTCTTGACGTGGTTGAATTCACTACCACGCAGATTAGGTGTTTGAATTTTTGGAATCAAGGAGCTAACCATTCAAAGTCGATTTGACTGCATGGGCAATTATCGACGACCTTCTCTGCTGCTTTGGGTTGGTCACCGACCACACAATTTCGGTCGCGACGCCTGCGATGGTAGAGAGTCTGAGGGATATTTAGTCGTAAATAGGGCACTGGCGGCACGAATTTACCTGACGGCCGAAAAGACAACGCTCAGGACGTTCTTGACTTGGACTCCAGAGCTCGAAATCATCATGGCCAGGATCATCGACACTTAATTCACCTGTGCGGTGTTGAGAAGTGAGGGGTAATAAAAATCGTGAACTACGCACACTTCTTGGAAGTAAGTGCCGAGAAATCGACCTGTACAGCGATCGAATTCGATGAACGGGGGTGATAGCCCATGAGGATAAACCGGCGACTGGTGTCCATTGGAACGGTCATAATTGAGGTGATGCGTAACTTTTCATCAGAGAACTGATATTCTCTCCAATTTGCACCCTCATCTGTACTGAATAAGACGTGGTCTGTGGGATCTTCATCGTTCACCATGACTAAAATCGAGCCAGAGTCTCCGAATTCCCACAGATGAGCATCCTTATGGACCTCCTGCCACGTAAAGCCCGCATCACGACTCAGGAATGTGTCGCTCTCCATGTATGGCGCTAGCGATTCACCGACATTGCCCACAGCCATGAGCAGGCCAACGATGGACGGGCTGCTGTAGGTTGCCCGAGGGTCACGTCGCTCCGTGTATCCGTGAATGTGTAAAGCACATTTCTATTACCACGGGGGTCAATATATCCTGCTATGTGCAAGCAAGAAAATGACGCACTGTCCCGGTGCACTTATAGGGATTCCCCTGTGAGTCCCGTTCGGGAGGAGTTAGTGGTTTCCAGGTGCTCCCTGTGCATATCAATTAGATTGAGTATCGGACGGGAGCGACGACGCCGACCATCATTGTGAGTGATTCGACTCTGTAAACGCTTTTGGCCAGACAGTGTAGCCTCTTGTGGGTTGGATACGATATTGATCAGGGCAATTCCGTCCAGTCCTATCATCTTTTCGAAATCAACGTATCCATGCACGTTCCGGTTGACATATTCCACCGATAGCCCAAAGTAGGTTCCATTTGAGTTTGACTTCAATATATTCCCCCAAAATGGATCCTCGGACATCGTCATGTGCAAGAATAGAGATTTGGTGCTAGACTCCAAAACGGTATAAGCCTAGACGAAGCTGTGGTCAAAATTGAACTCGATTCAACGAAGATTACGCACATGGGTCTCTGGGTGCATGCTGGGGGGAAATCTTCCAGATGCGAACCGAGTGCCATCTAGAGAAACCTGAAGCTCAAGTGAACGACCTTGCAGCTGTATAATACTCAGTACTACTCAGAAAAACTAGATGAGATTTACCTCTGCGACGATCAAAAATTCGGAGAATTTAGCGAATCCGACGACCTCTTTGAACATTTTTTTTGTATTCGCGAAAAAATTCGTTCCGGTCACAAGCTCCATGGGGTTATTGGTCCGGGTGACGGGCTGTGACCCTGTCTTGTCTCTGTACGACTCGCAGATAATTTCATTAGGGTCTGTCTCAAGTTCCGTGTCCTTCGTCCATGCACAATTATGAACATATTTCTCAACAAGGTCCCATTGGCGGCCATGGTTGCGAGTATATTGAGCCTCAGCGTGACAGTTGTCACCCTGTCCATTCGTGCAATCCCTATCACCAACCCAGATGAGATTGTCCGATGTTGGGTGGAATTGAAGGATCTGCGCCCCAAATGTATTAGGGGGTGTAGGAGCATCGAGCGGATTCCATGATCGGCCGAAATCCGTCGTATAAAAGTAGGTTCTGGTGTTGGTAATCAGGTAGGCCCGATCAGGAGTATATTTATGGTGATAGAAAGCCAGGAATCGGTGGTCGGGCTCAAGCTGCTTCCAGGTATAACCCTCATTCTGCGATTGCCATATGGTGTGGTCCGCAAGCAGTACAAGGATAGTCTGGGTTGTTCACATTCAAATTTAGTTCAAAGTGGCCCATCTAGATATGGCGTACCGTGGAGTCCTTGAAATAGGCATCTTGGATAATGCTGCTGGGGAATTTGAACTGGAGAACTTGAGGTCAGACATTTGAAACTCAAAACGATTGACTTACTGTCCAATGAACGACGTTCCCTTCCTTGGGTTGTGCTGAAGTACCCCTGGGATCAATATGTCGTCAACGCAAGATTCTAATACGCACCCTGTGAGCATTTCTTTTCAACAAGCTCGTCCTTCTTGACTCCTCCCTCGCACGTATTCCCAGGAATCTTCCGGAAGCCTGACGATCCACGATACGTTTGGTTAGGATCTCCGGTGCATACTCCGGCTGGAACAGGCTCGGGCCCGACTGGCACACAATCTTTCCCATCACGCACGAAATTGTAATCGCTGGCAGGAACCAAATATTAGACCTTCTGGGATACACAATAAGACAATGTTTACCATTCGAAATCCTCGTCTGTGCATGGACAGTTCTCCTCATGTTCAACCGGGTCGATATACTTGTTTCCCACATAACAATCGGCATCGGGTTTGCGTCGTTTATACCATTGCTTCGGTGGAGCAGGATTGAGATAATCAAGCCTTGGTGAGAAACCGCAAAACAAATACCTTGTGACCCATAAGGCACTCTGTTCTCGCAGGGCGGACATAGAACTTTACAAAATCATCATCCTCACACTTCTTCTGTCTAGTTTTGGAAAAGTCAAGGTGAACAACAACAACGCGGCCGACGGTTTTCGTTTGATCCTTGCGCGCGACCTGGCCAATGAGGATGAATTTCTGCGATGTTGAATCGGGCAGGGTCGTCAGAGCACGCGCCCTGAGCTTCACATCAATTGTATATGATTTCCTACATCAATCGTACACCGGAAATCAAAATCCTATCACAGACATGACAACAGCCACGCACCATGTTTTGCCCAAGTCGAGAGAGTAACGGATAGTATCAACGATATCTTCATCATTGATGGCAACGAGGATACTCCCCTGATCACCAAATTCGTACTTGTGTGCATCCTTGCGAACCATGGTCCATGTGACACCGGCATCCGTGCTCAGGAAAGTATCGCAGTCTTCGTAGTGCAAAAGATGTTCCCCGACAGAACCAACTGCCATCACGATTCCTGGAGCAGGAGACGAGAACACACGGCCGAAGTTGTGGGGTGTCGTAATGGAATGTAAATGCAAGGAGCAGGTATCGGTGTCCACCGGATCGCAAATGCGATGACCTTCACTATCGACAGATGGGGCTGTAATTGGAGCCCAGGAGCTGCCTGCGGAGAACTGAGTCGACAGACCACAGTAGTGCGTGAAATCGTTTACCGTCATCGAATGTAATTACCGACTTGAGTAACTTCTGTGCCCTCCTGCCCTCCACTTCTTGAGCATTGGCAACAACATTAGACAGCCCAATCCCATCAATTCCATATATTTTCTCGAAGTCAACAAAGCCCATTGCATTCCGATTTGTATCCTTCAAGCTTTCCACGAAATAAGTCCCATTGGAGTTGCTCACAAACAATGTGCCAATGGCGCCTTGATCGTGAAGTACCACGTCTACGGCAAGCGAGTGGGTCGTTGACTCGACGATTGTGTATGCATTCTCCCTCAGTTTCGCAGAGGAGGCGTGAGGGAACTGAGCCTTAGCCCAAGCTTTGGTATCCACAGACACATATAAAACCATATTGCCGTCATTCCCGAGGGAAAGGTCCTTCATAGCGACGACGGCAAACTTGGCGACAATTGCGAAAGCGATAACACCTTTAGCATTCTTTCCAATTCCGAGGTCCTCAACGGTTTTGACTTCGTTGAAAAAGTCGGTGCTGGAGAAAAGCCGGCTGGAAGCGATGGAATGAGCCCCGTTAGTAGTGGTCGTGTCAAAGGCAACGCAGTAGATAAGGTCTTCATGGGCTTCATGCTTGAAATCGGGGCTACTGTGAGCAAATTGACACCGGCTGGTTTCGGCCAAAAGTAGCTTGGGAGTGTCGCCGAATGCTTCTTTGGTGTAATATGTCTATATCCATGTCACATTCCTGAGAGTTCGTCGAATGAATCAAAGTCACCTCATCATGGCACACAGACCCCCACCCACCCCCGGTACACACTGTACCCTGATATAAGATGTAACCCCATTTCGCAGGATCAGAATGGAACGAAAGAGGCCAGGGAACCATGGCCGGCTGGGCAGGTACTTCGAAGGAGTTCCATGTTTTCCCTCGGTTTTCGGTGCGATAATGGGTTTTACCGTTTGTCAATACGAAAGCCTGGAGCCTTGTGTTCGTCCATGAGTTGCTACAAATGAGCGAATCAACTCACAATGCGGTTATCTCGGGGGTGGTGAATGACCATTCCAGCCCGGTTTTTAGGTATACCCTCCGCTAGCTTCCAAGACCTCCCCTCATCCTGAGAGACGTAAACGTTTGCCTCGTTACCGTCATGGTATATAGCGGACTTTTGAGAAATCAGCCAAGGTATTCTCGGCAAACATTCCACTGTACCTCCGTGTCATCGAAGAAGAAGAAATTAGCAGGCAGACTGGAGAATGAGGTGATGGAGTGGGTGGGTTCGTCCGCCAGAACGGATAGCAAGTATATGAGACATAGATATAACAAGAAGCCGACTGTCCTATGTGGCTTTATCATGGTGGTTGGAGACACGTATGTGCGCGTCGTGAGCCGCAGCAGTTCCTGAATTTTCGGTGGTTGTTGGTGCAGGCAGTGCGATGTCAAACATCATTGTACAGCCACCGGAATGACATAATTAAAAAGAATTCATCACTACGAAGCAAATGGTTGATTGAGCATTCCAGGCGAGGCGAGCGCAGGTTCAATGAATTCGAATAAGAAGCACAAGCTGCGTAGAAAACTACGTTTACTCGATTACTGCATTAGAAGCATGGCAACCACTCATCGAGCGCCATCTGGAAGTGCTCAAGGCCAGTATAAAACGCTTCATGACCCTGGGGTATTGGACTATAAAATCCAACCGTCTGGAAGTCTGAATGATTGGAGTCTGGCGTCAGAAGAACTCGCATGTCTGACACATGCACAAGTCCAGGATAGGTTAGACCGAAGAAGGAATTTGATGGCGTTGGAGTATTGCAGCTGTTCCAATGAGTCCTTGACAAAAATATCTGGAAGTGACCTACCGTGGTATATCCAGCGACGGGGCTCGATGCGGAGAGTTTTTCTCGATGGATGCGAGGCCCATAGTCCTCCAAGGATCAACTGGGGATATTGACCTTCAATTTGGATTGAAATCGGCCAAGACTCACATTCTCCGTTTGTGAACATAACGTTCGATGGTGACATATTCCATCCACCATATTTATTGACATTCCTTACATTGGGGGATGGTGGCAAACCCACGGGGAAGGCCTCGTTACACTGTTGTTGAAATAAATCAAGCGATAGAAATGATGTTTCAATCGAGAGGCTATTGCTTGGATCTCCCCGCTGGTAAAACCCTTGCAAGAGACAATTAGTAGTCGACAAAAAAAAGGTTGTGCCGACGTCAACCTACCGTATTCTGAGCAATATTGCCACATCCACGACCGGTCCCCAGCTGGATCATCCGGAGTTTCAATTGAATCGTAGTCAATCTCGCCCAGTGCCACGAGGAAGGCATCAAAGGCGGCTTCAACAGTCGATGAAGCAGCAATGCCCAACTGGGATGCAAGCATTGTCGAATTTTGAGTTTCAAGGAGATCACAAAATGGGAGGACAGAGTCCTCAAATCCATAATACTTGCGTAGGGATGTGAGATTACGAATAGTATATGTCAATGCGTATTCACCTGGTAAAAGTCGAGAGGGTCCAGTAAAATGGTAGCAGCATCCAGGTTGCTTGTTTTTTCAGCGATGGATGGAGTAAGCCCATCTGCCCCGGTGGTATTCCCGCCAGGGCCACTTAGTCTCGCTTTCAAAAGCTTGAACTTCATGTCGGTTTGGGCCGTATGGTTGTTCCCCTTGAGGGTTCTATCAACAAATCGAGTAACAGCTACCCAATCGGCCGAACAGTTTCTCGTCAAACTGCGCTCCGCGGCCTGATAGTAGCTTGACATATCAACCTGGGCCTGGACGGGAGCCGATGATGCCCAAGCAGCAAAGATGGTATTTGGGTTACGTTGGCGGAGCAGCGCGCCGCGAATTCCGGGGTAAGAGCCGCCAAGGAAAATCCATGGGGTGGAGGATGAATGGCTAAGCCCTGAGGTCCCTGGGAGTGTGTGGACGGTCGACTGAACGAATTGGCAAAAAAGATGACGTCTTCGAGAGCTTGTTCTGTAGTCAGAAACTTCCACTGGTCAGCTGCTGTGTCTTTCTGGTTCGTGGAAATATGGATTATTGCGTGAGTAATGGAGCTGAGCTAGCCAGCACCCACATTGACTGGAAACGGCAACGATTCCCCGTAAAATCGATGCTCCCATAAAACAGCGATTCCCTTATACCTCTTCGCAAGCTGCATGACAGCCGAAAGGCCATGAAATTCCTAAAATCCTGGTTCGGTCTGGATCACCATTGTTCAGAGTAGAATATACCTGGAGATAATATGGTAACAATGGAGCCGCATCTTGTTCACCTGAATCAAAAACTAAGTGTAATGGCGGACAGGAAGTCAGTACAGATTCATCGCCCCACGAATTGTCCCACGCACTAAACACAGGTCCCCCGTCGTAATAGCTATCATTAAGCCAATACCGATTACGGAATGTTTCTCCCGGACCCCTGCTCGTGGTATTTTCACTGAAATGATCAATCGGGATCTTATCGAGGCGTTAGCTAGGAAGATTAGACATTCTATTAAACACGAACCTGGATGAACAATGGCTGATTGAAGGTTATGGGCTGAGCTGTGGTGGGGGTTAGTTGCTCTCTAAAGCCAAGTCGAGGAGTCTTGAGGGTTCGTTGTCCAAGTTGAGCACTCGCAACCGCCAAAAACAATCCAAATAGATAAACCAGGACGAGAGCTGGGACCATGCTGGCTCAGGACAAGATGGAAAGGTGCCCATCATGCTGATCTTCGAACTCCAACTATTTTAGCAGAAACTATGTGGACGGGCCGGTAAATCGAAGGTGCATCACGGATAGCCCACACGGTGGTGCTCGCAGAGTTACACATGCTTCAAGACCAAAAAATGATCTATTCCCGCTGACGGGCCGAAGGAGAGGTCAGAGGTATTTAAACATATTTGATCGGATTCGTGCATGTGCCAACATTCTCTAACCCAACCTCAACAACATCACCGTTGGTCAGCCAGACGGGATCTGCCTTTCCCAAGTTTACACCACTGGGTCTACAAAACATGCATAAGATATCATAATAGACACGAATTGAGATGAGTGGCTTACGT
The DNA here is from genome assembly GCA_003313185.1 of Collybia sp. MG36. Lineage (NCBI taxonomy): Eukaryota > Fungi > Basidiomycota > Agaricomycetes > Agaricales > Clitocybaceae > Collybia > Collybia sp. MG36. Next base: position 21,595 of record QGOG01001892.1, read on the forward strand.
TCCAGTGAAAATTACATCCCCAGGTAGCAAAGTTGTTCCCATAGAGAAGAATGACACAAGGTGTTTAACACCAAAAATCATATTTGCTGTGCTCGAGTTCTGCATCGTGACACCATTGACCTTGGTCCAAAGGTTGAGTACTTGTGGGTCTGGGATGAGGTTTGTCGAGACGATCGCAGGACCCCATGGCGCCCAGCCGTCGGGACCTTTACCCATGGAGAACTGAGGCTGAGGGAGGCCGCCTCGGTCAATTTGCCATCCGCGATGGGATACATCATGCCCAACAGTATAGCCGAGTACATGGTCGAGGGCTTCGTCGTCCGAGATGTTGAACGCTTTCTTCTTGATTACGATGACAAGCTCTGTCTCATAATCCATGGTAGAAGTGAAATTTCCTTGTGTTTGATATCCCTCGCTGACCGGAATGGGGTCACTGGGCGAATTGAGCGCAGTGAAAGGTTTATAAAACAAGATCGGCCAGTCAGGAATTCTTTGGCCTGTCTGATTCGAGTGAGTTCGAGAGTCGGCCATTTATGACACGTCCTCAATACCTCGTTTATGTGAGCTACATAATTCAACCCAACACAACGAACAGTTCGGACCCGTTCATTAGGGAGCGGCGCGAGTAATTCCTTGATATCCTGGTTCGGATGAATATGTGAATAGCTATGCAAGACAATTTCCGAGATCTGTTTACCTTGACCTGCTTTGTTATCGTGAAATCACCAAAGATATCGCCTTGGATAACGTGGGCCTGCTTGCTCTTGGCCGCATCAACAGTGCCAACCGGAAGGATTGCATCGCCATAATATTCCTTCCCATCCGACGAGATGAAGCGCACAAAACGCTGAGAATTGACCGAAAGCGACAGGGACACCAGCAGGACGATATTTAAAAGGAGGCGCATTTTGGCAAGCAATGTTTCCGGACATTCCTTCGTTGCCCTATATACTAGGATATGCCAAGAAAATCTGAGAGCTGAACATCTTCCAAGAAGACCTAAAGCGTGGGGGAACGCCGGATGGGGTTGCGGGGAGATGGTCGCTGCGAAGTTAGTGTGTCGCTTTAGCTAACATTGAGCGTTGGGAACAAGGTTATTTGGATGCGGCTCCGAAATTGTCCTAGTGGTGGAAGAAAAAGACCAAACGTGGGCAGGTTCGATTCTCAGTGCTGTCTGGATAGTGAGCATGTGCTGCGCGGTGATGACCATCACCCCAACGTCGCAATAGACTGTGGGAGATCATAAGTATAAAGTAGGTCCAGCCAATTCTCGTCTGGTGTTTACCATCACCTTTTCGGCCAAACAAGTCAGTCTATCAAGCGCGAGTTTCACGTTCAACTGAAGTTTGACGCCGCTCAACGCCCTGCCAGTGTGGCTCGGTGAATCATTGCAGCTGCTGGAGAGACTTGGCGTCGTCATCAGGCTATTTACATAACTTCGCCATCACAAAAACCTGCCTGCAGATGTTCTCATGGACACCTTTTTCTTTCCCACATCCGGCTAGATTCAACATATCATATGTACACTCTCAATGCTGCCAAGAACCGGTGAAACGATCACTTGACCGTGGGGTGCAATCGTATTTGCTTCGATGAATCACAGTAGCATCCCAAGTTGTGTGTGGCATCCCTGTCAATTGAAAGATCGTCCCAGATGCCTCCCGTTGAACCTGGTGAGTCCCCTCCCGAATGACACATCATGGACCATGACATTACCAGCAACTGGCAGGATCACTGATACTCGTCACTGGAGCGTGCGTTGTCTGTTCGCTTACTTTCATGTATCGATAATTTAGAGCACAATATGCAGTTCCGGTTTCATTGCATCCCACACTGTGGACCTGCTGCTGAGATCTGGGTTCAAAGTGCTCGGGACCGTAAGGAGTGAAGAAAAGGGCACCTATCTCCAGCGACTGTTCGCCTGGGCGGGTGACCAATTCACATATGTGGTCGTCGAGGACCTCCAAAAAGTCGGTTCAACAAAGCTTGTAGCGACTGTGTTTACATGTTCTATCTCCAGGAGGGCGGATTCCGGAAACCAATTGAGAATGTCGATGCCATTCTACATATGGCCTCGCCGCTGTACCGTACTGCCCCATCAGGCGCCTGGGAGAATATCATTGAGCCAGCCAGAGCGGGAACTCTAAACCTACTTAACGCAGCGCTCGACTGCGGCCATAGGGTACAAAGGGTCGTTGTGACGTCTTCATTTTCTGGTAAGCCAACGAAATAGTATATATGTCAAGCTCATGGATTGCAGCTGTGGTTGATCATGGAAGACCCCCGGGAACAGTGTTCACAGCCAAGGACTGGAATGAAACGTACAGTCCCAAGGTCATTCGTTCCACCACTAGTCCCCTAATCCAGATTTTTAGAGCCAAGAAATATGCCCTCGCCAAAGGGGATGCGCTTGAACCTGTCCACGCATACCATGCTTCGAAAACCTGGGCTGAAGAAGCAGTGCGCACTTCAGTCCACCCTTCCCACCAATCCATTGACCCACATCTTAGGCCTGGGACTGGATGAAAGAAAAGCAGCCCAAATTTGATCTCACGACCATCCTCCCTCCCCTAGTTTGTGGACCGGTGATACAC